>WNWK01007681.1:0-91501 GCA_009830355.1 Cherax destructor | reverse complement strand
CGTTCACATGCCAGTTCCCGAATACAGTTGTCCCTCAACTAACGTAATTAATCCGTTCCAGGAGTTAGTACTTAACACAAAAAATTCGTAATTCGAAACCTTATTTCCCATAAGAAATAATGTAAATACAATTAATCCGTTCCACCCAAAAATATTCACAAGAAATACATTTTAATTATAGTTCTACATACACTAAACAACATTATTAAAACTATATATACTACTACTAATACTAAATAATAAAAAACAAATTAATAAATAAGATTTACTTACCTTTATTGAAGAGAGTTGCATGCATCTGGAAGATAGGGAGGATGACAGGAGGGTGTTAGTGGTTGGAAGGGAATCCCCTCCAAAATGACTTAAGGTCATTTTGGAGGTCTTTTCCTTTTAATGGCACTAGGACCAGCTTGAGAGTCACTGGATCCCTGCCTCGTGAAATAACTGTGTACAGTCCTCTGTTTCTGTTTTCCTGAAGTGCAACATGGCTCTGTCACTAAAGTGGTTGCACAGATGGCTCATTTCAGCTTGCTCAGGGTGGTGTTTTTCAACAAAACTTTGTAACCTATTCCACATTCCACACATTTCCTTAATCACTGAAGAAGGCACCTCCTTCACTCTCTCTTCCTCCTCCTGTGAAGCAATAACCTCAGCTCTGGTCTGATGCTGTTCCAGTTCCAGCTCTTGCAGCTTGTCAGGGGAACGCCTTCCCCAGAACAAAATATTGATGGAAAAATTAATAAAAAATAGTAAACCAAAGGATATTTATAATAAGATGGTTTTTTCTGGATTTTTAAGAAAATAGAAATAAAAAAGAAATAATTCCGTGTGGTTCAGGTCTGTTGGTGAGACAGGAGGTAATAACCGGAGAGGGGGAGAATAGATGATGGTTGTTTCCGAGTAGATGGTATGTCTCCGGAGTAGATGGTGAATCTCCTGGGACCACTAAGTTGGAATACACACTGTAGGTATCCAAAGGTAGATGAGATCTTCAACAACACCCTCTAACGCACACAAGTTAGAAACTAGAGAGGAGTTGTTGTGGAATTCCCGTTAAGTCCAGGGAAATCTTGCTCGTAAGTCATGCGTCTGTCCTGGAGGACCAGTCCAGCGGCAGAGCTGATAATAAAGAAAATATTCTGGTTACCATAAGTCTAAAAACATTTAAGATAGAAAAAGGTGTTTCAAGATGACCAAGTCACTACTGGTAACCAAAGAAAACAATAATCAAACAAAAGAAATACTCCTGGTAGATTGCCTTACCTGATTCGGAGAAGAGTGAAGGTGAAGTGACTTTCCACTCCCCAACCGACACCAGGTAAGAGTCATACTACCAGGAGTAGAAAGTAAAAACCCTCAGACAACCGGGAACAAGAGTTTAGCCCCAGCCCGCTAGATGGTAGTGCTGTCTGTAACTCGGTAATAATGCTCCCGGCTGACTGAACAACCGTTACCTTATTTACAACCACTTTTCCCTCACACAGCTCTTCAGTTGTTAGCTCTACCCTGTGCTCCTCCACCAACTCTTCCACATCCTCACCACTCACCTCCAACCCCAGGCTGTTCCCCAATGCATAGTATCTTCCACAACAGGCACAGGGTCATCAGGGTCAGCCTCAAATCCTTCAAAATCCCTCTTTTCAACACAATCCGGCCACAGTGGTCTCCAAGCAGAGTTCAAAGTCCTGGAAGTCACTCCCTCCCAAGCCTTACCTATAAGGCCTATGCAATGCACAACATTGAAGTGATCTTTCCAGAACTCTCTTAGGGTCAATGCAGTGTCTGAGGTCACATCAAAGCACTTCTGAAACACTGCTTTGGTGTACAGTTTCTTGAAGTTTGCAATGACCTGCTGGTCCATGGGCTGGATGAGAGGAGTGGTGTTAGGAGGCAAGAACTTCACTCTGATGAAATTGAAGTTGTCAGACAACAACTCTTCCAAGTTGTGAGGATGAGCAGGAGCATTGTTCAGTACCAGGAGGCACTTGAGTCCCAATTTCTTTTCCAGGAGGTATTTCTTCACACTAGGGCCAAACACTCCAGTCATCCATTCCATGAAAAGTCCTTAGTGACCAATTCATTAGTGTTAGCCTTCCAATGCACACACAAATAATTCCTGTTAACATTGTGTTTCTTGAAGGCTCTGGGATTTTCTGCGTGATACACCAGTAAAGGCTTCACTTTAAAATCACCACTGGCATTGGCACACATCATAAGAGTTAGCCTGTCTTTCATAGGCTTGTGTCCTGGCAGTGCCTTTTCCTCCTGAGTAATGAAGGTCCTGTTGGGCATTTTCTTCCTAAACAGGCCTGTTTCATCACAATTAAACACTTGTTGGGGAGGAATTCTTCAGCCTCTACGAACCCCTTAAATTCACTCAGAAACTTTTCAGCTGCACATTTGTCCGAGCTGGCTGCCTCACCATGTCTCACGTGTATGCCACTATGCTTCTTAAACCTCTCAAACCAGCCTCTGCTGGCTTTAAAATCACTCTCCTCACCACTGGTTGCAGGCATTGTCTTGACAAGATCTGCGTGCAACTTCCTTGCCTTTTCACAAATTATCGCCATGGAAATACTATCACCTGCTATCTGTTTATTGTTTATCCACACCATCAACAACTTCTCAACCTCATCCACTGTTTTCGATCTATTTTTCGTTAACATATCAACCCCTTTTGCAACATTAGCTTCCTTGATCTCATTTCTCTTTGCCAGGATAGTGGCAAACTCACTCAGACGTACGGCACTCTAATATTTTTCAACAATCTCTTTCTTCAGTTCAATGGTGTTCCTCCCTCTCTTTACCACAGGGGTGTCATTAGAAAGCTTCTTTGGACCCATGGTGACTTATTTCATAGTGACAATCACTGAACCAGCAGTATACACAACAAAAGTACAGTGGACCCCCGCCTAACGAGCAAAATTCATTCCAGAAGCCTGCTCAAGTGCCATTAGCGAACGAATTTACTTCCTTAAGAAATAATGTCACGTAGGTTAGTCTATTTCAGACCCCCAAAAATACACTTCCACTAGCACTTACAATATTATACAGTGGTACCTTGGTTAACGATGGTCCCCAAACTCGCCCTTTTATGTTAGTTTATTTTTTTAAATGCTTTTTTAAGTGTTTTTTGGGGGATCTAAAAGGACTAGTCTATTTTACATTATTCCTTAGGGGGATAAATTCGTTTGGTAATGGCACTTGAACAGCATTCTGGAACGAAAAAATATCGTTAACCGAGGTACCACTGTACTTACATAATTGTACGATTTCCGGGGTGCTCGTTAGGCGGGGGGTCCACTGTATTGTGAATGTTTGAAAGAGCGTGCTGGGTAATGTTCTCTCAAGTGTAAACAACGCTTGACTGGCGTCGTGTCCATCTCACTGCGCTTGCGCAGGGCAGGTGGACAGGTCTGGTACGGTACGCTACACTAGTAAATGTACACTACACAAAATACGGGGTTCCACTGTATTTTGAATTTTTTTTTTTTTTTATAGAAATAAAGAGCACATTTTTTTTTAAGTGTTATTATTTTATTAACACATAGGCCAATTCCCACCAAGGCAGGGTGGCCTGAAAAGAAAAACTTTCATCATCATTCACTCCACCACTGTCTTGCAAGAGGGGTGCTTTACACTACAGTTATAAAACTGCAACATTAACACCCCTCCTTCAGAGTGCAGACACTGTTCTTCCCATCTCCAGGACTCAAGTCCGGCCTGCCGGTTTCCTGAATCCCTTCATAAATGTTACTTTGCTCACACTCCAACAGCACGTCAAGTATTAAAAACCATTTGTCTCCATTCACTCCTATCAAATACACTCACACATGCTTGCTGGAAGTCCAAGCCTCTCGCTCACAAAACCTCCTTTACCCCCTCCCTCCAACCTTTCCTAGGCCGACCCCTACCCCACCTTCCCTCCACTACAGATTTATACACTCTCGAAGTCATTCTGTCTCGTTCCATTCTCTCTACATGTCTGAACCACCTCAACAACCCCTCCTCAGCTCTCTGGATAATAGTTTTGGTAATCCTGCACCTCCTAATTTCCAAACTCCGAATTCTCTGCATTATATTCACACAACACATTGACCTCAGACATGACATCTCCACTGCCTCCAGCCTTCTCCTCATTGCAACATTCATCACCCATGCTTCACACCCATATAAGAGTGTTGGTATAACTATACATACTCTCATACATTCCCCTCTTTACTTCCATGGACAAGGTTCTTTGTCTCCACAGACTCCGAAGTGCTCCACTCACCCTTTTCCCCTCATCATTTCTATGATTCACCTCATCCTTCATAGACCCATCTGCTGACATGTCCACTTCCAAATATCTGAATACATTCACCTCCTCCATACTCTCTCCCTCCAATCTGATATCCAATCTTTCGTCACCTAATCTTTTTGTTATCCTCATCACCTTACTCTTTCCTATATTCACTTTCAATTTTCTTCTTTTACACACCCTACCAAATTCATCCACCAACCTCTGCAACTTCTCTTCAGAATCTCCCAAAAGCACAGTGTCATCAGCAAAAAGCAACCGTGACAACTCCCACTTTGTATTTGATTCTTTATCTTTAACCCCACACCTCTTGCCAAGACCCTCGCATTCACTTCTCTTACAAACCCATCTATAAATATATTGAACAACCACGGTGACATCACACATCCTTGTCTAAGGCCCACTTTTACTGGGAAATAGTCCCCTTCCCTCCTACACACTCTAACCTGAGCCTCACTATCCTCATAAAAACTCTTCACTGCTTTCAGTAACCTACCTCCTATTCCATACACCTGCAACATCTGCCACATTGCTTCCTTCTGCACCCTATCATACACCTTTTCCAAATCCATAAAGGCCACAAAAACCTCTTTACCCTTATCCAAATACTGTTCACCTATATGTTTCACTGTAAACACTTGGTCTACACACCCCCTACCTTTCCTAAAGCCCCCTTGTTTATCTGCTATCCTGCTTTCTGTCTTACTCTTAATTCTTTCAATAATAACTCTACCATACACTTTACCAGGTACACTCAACAGACTTATTCCCCTATATTTTTTGCACTCTCTTTTGTCCCCTTTGCCTTTATACAAAGGAACAATACATGCTCTCTGCCAATCCCTAGGTACCTTACCCTCTTCCATACATTTATTAAATAATAGCACCAACCACTCCAAAACTATATCCCCTCCTGCTTTTAACATTTCTATCTTTATCCCATCAATCCCAGCTGCCTTACCCCCTTTCATTCTACCCACTGCCTCACGAACTTCCCCCACACTTACAATTGGCTCTTCCACACTCCTACAAGATGTTATTCCTCCTTGCCCTGTATATGAAATCACAGCTTCCCTGTCTTCATCAACATTTAACAACTTAAAATATTCCCTCCATCTTCCCGATACCTCTAACTCTCTATTTAATAACTCTCCTCTCCTATTTTTAACTGTCAAATCCATTTGTTCCCTAGGCTTCCTCAACTTATCAATCTCACTCCAAAACTTTTTCTTATTTTCAACAAAATTTGTTGATAACATCTCACCCACTCTCTCATTTGCTCTCTTTTTACATTGCTTCACCACTCTCTTAACCTCTCTTTTTCTCTCCATATACTATTCCCCTCTTTGCATCACTTCTTAAGTGTTATAGGATAAAAAAAAATTAGGGACAGTACTTACCGAGATATGAGGCGGAGAATTTGGCACTGGATGCTCACCTGACAGCAGCAGGAGTTCTGCCGCTTGCAGAATTGGTGCCGATATACCTTTTTCTCTTTTTTTTATTATTTTTATATAATTTTTATGTTCTGATAATTACAATTTATAGTAGTTCTTGTGATTTCATAGCCAATCTTTGTTCTGACACTAATATTAGGTACTGAAATTATACTAAAATAATAATAATAATAATGATAGTGTATAAAAATAATAAAATAATGATAGTGAATAATAATAATAATAATAATAATAAAGTTCCCTTGAAGCATTATGTAAGCTGTGTGTCACTGCCTTATCTCATCTGATCTCCACTAATGACTGGTGACATTTGATGAGAGGTGAGGGTAGTCTTATCTCTTCTTATCAGTCCAGTAATTACAGTGATGACATTTGATGAGCTTACACGGCTTCCTTTATTTGTTACGCAAGCCTATCTGTCTGTCTATATCTCTCTGCCTGTGTGTCGTCTCCTTTCTGTCTGCTTGTCTCAGAGAGTAGCTTATGAACCAACTGGTATTACGCAGATCACAAGCACATTACAGTGGAAGCCCGGTTAACGAAAAAAAATAATTGCAGAAACCTGCTCAAGTGCCATTACCGAACGAATTTACTTCCTTAAGAAGTAATGTCATTTAAGTTACAGTGGACCCTCGCCATTCAAATTTAATCCGTTCCAGGAGCTTGTTCTTAACGTGAAATGTTCGAAAGGCGATTTAATTTTTCCCATAAGAAATAATGGAAATACAATTAATCCGTTCCAGAAATCCAAAAATATATAAAAAATACAGTAGAACGTCATTTAGCACGAGATTATGTTGCACGTTACCGGTATTGCACGATTTAAGATTTGCGACACATTATCATCTTACATGACATAAAGATGATATTACACGGTTCGGCAGGAGGGGAAAATTTTTGAGCGCATGGTTATTTACTGCCTAAGAATCCTCATGCTTTGAGGAAAAGGGAATTTGTTGTTTTTCCTTCCTGCAAACTAAGTTTATTCAGATACATGGGGCCAGGAGCTGAGTCTCGACCCCTGCAACCACAATTAGGTGAGTACAGTTACATACATTATCATACATAGCAGCATATGTGTAGAGAACCTAGGATAACCCAAGTCAGTCAATGGAAATACTGTCACTCTGACTTTTTTGGGTTATCCTAGGTTCTCTACACATACGCTGCTATGTATGATAATCTTCGTAACTGTATCTGTGTATACCTGAATAAACTTACTTACAGTTTGTGGGAAGGAAAAACAAATAACCATTCTCACAAGCAGTCTTGTTACTACTACTGTTGTTGTGGTTCAGCAGACACCACCTGCCTTACCCACCCACCACGGACCCCACCATCCCAGCATTCGTACGTATTTCATACGCGTCAAGAAGTCCTGGCTACAAGCCAGCTGTGTTTGTGAAGAATAAAATAAGAGTGAATTGTGTTTTGATCTTGAATTAACGAAGAAAACAAAGATATTAGACAAGACATAACCCGTGGATGTAATGAAGTGTTACTTTGTACACATAAAAAGATGTAAACATAAGTTTGTGTGACTGACTGACTTGACTGACTGACTGAATGACTTGACTGACTTACTGAATGACTTGACTGACTTACTGAATGACTTGACTGACTTACTGAATGACTTGACTGACTTACTGAATGACTTGACTGACTTACTGAATGACTTGACTGACTTACTGAATGACTTGACTGACTTACTGAATGACTTGACTGACTTACTGAATGACTTGACTGACTTGCTGAATGACTTGACTGACTTACTGAATGACTTGACTGACCTACTGAATGACTTGACTGACTTACTGAATGACTTGACTGACTTACTGAATGACTTGACTAACTTACTGAATGACTTGACTGACTTACTGAATGGCTTGACTGACTTACTGAATGGCTTGACTGACTTACTGAATGGCTTGACTGACTTATTGAATGGCTTGACTGACTTAAAGTTAGACACTCAGTTCAACCATCGACTTCAGTTCAAGAACTTCTACTATCCACCTCAGCCCAGTAGGGCCACAGCATAACTCTCCACTCTCTTCACAATCATCCACAAACACCAGCACTCACAATTTAAGGTAAATACTATTATTTCTATTACATTTGTAGTCTTAAGCAGTAAAAACAACATAATACATCACGATAATGAACTACAATTACATATTCCCTTTTATTTTTGTAAGATCTGTTGGTCTAAAAAAAACTTGTTTGGCTTTTTGGGGACTCTCAGGAACGTAACCCTATTTTTCCTATTAGTTCTTTTAATTATTTAACACGAAATGATCTAACATGACTTTTTCAGGAACGTAACTATCGTGCTAAATGACGTTCTACTGTAATATATTTTAATAAAATTAAGCTTCTACATAGACAAAAACATTAAATACTACAGTGCTGTACTACTAAAAGTATTAGTAAATAAATGCAAGTCTTTTTACTTACCATTATTGAAGATTGTTGATGGCATATGGAAGAGAGGGAGGAGTGAGGGAGGGAGGGGTTAGTGTTTGGAAGGGGAATCCCCTTCCAGTAGGACTTCAGGTACCAAAGCCCTATCTGGGGTTACTTCTTTTCTTTGGCTTTTAATCCTACTAGGACCAGCTTGGGAGTCACTGGACACTAACAAAATAACTGTCCACAGTCCTCTGTTTCTGGCGCCTTTTCAACATGTTCCTGAAGAAGGACATTGTTTGGTCACTGAACATGCTGCTGTTATGGCTTGTTTGAGCTTGTTCAGGGTGGTATTTTTCAACAAAACTTTGCAATCTATTCCACATTGTACACATCTCCTTAATCTCTGAAGAAGGCACCTTCTTCAGCCCCTCTTCCTCCTCCTTCTCCCGTGAATCAATAGCCTCAAATCTGGTCTGATGCTCTTCCATTTCCAGCTCTTGAGTTGTTAGCTCTACCCTGTGGCCCTGCACTAACTCTTCCACATCATCGCCACTCACCTCCAACCCCATGGACTTGCCCAATTCCACAATACAGTCCACAACAGGCACAGGATCGGCAGGGTCAGGGTCAGCCTCAAACCCTTCAAAATCCCCCTGAAACTCATTTATGAATTTTTCAGCTGCATGTTTGTCTGAACTGGCAGCCTCACCATGCCTTACCACATTATGTATGCCACTACGATTTTTAAATCTCTCAAACCAGCCTTTGCTGGCTTTATATTCACTACCATTACAATCAGCACTGGTTGCAGGCATTTTCTTTAAAAGATCAGCATGCAAGTTCCTTACCTTTTCACAAATAATTGACTCAGACACACTATCACCCACTAACTCTTTATCCTTGATCCACACCAGCAACAACTTCTCAATCTCTTCGATTATTTGTGGTCTGTTTTTGGCTCGCACAGTAACACCTTTTGCAACATCAGCTTGCTTAATTTCTTCCTTCTTAAGCAGGATAGAAGCAATAGTTGACCTGTTTTTGCCATATATCCTGGCAAGATCACACAATCGCACACCACTCTCGTATTTTTGTATTATTTCCTTCTTCATTTCTACGGTGTTTCTCACTTTTATCAGCCCAGGAGGTACCACTAGGAACTTTCTTGGGACCCATAGTAGCTTATTTCACAGTCGCACTTAATGAACAAACTCCAAAAAATTATAATTAAGTGTGAAATGTCTGGGGAAGCGTGCAGGGTATTGTTCTCTCGAGTGTAAACAACGCGGGACTGGCTCTCCACGCCTGCGCTGTGAGGCACCCAAGCGCCTGAGCCGACAGGTCACGAACGTATTCGTTCGACTCGCGATAATTTGTTCGCATGACGATATCAAATTTTTTGTACTAATGACGATTTGTTTGACTGCCGAGCCGTTCGAATAGCGGGGGTCGTCTATTTCAGACACCCAAAAATACACTTCCACAAGCACTTACAATATTATACTTAAATAATTGCACGATTTCCAGGGTGTTCGTTGACCGGGGTTCCACTGTATATCACTTTGTCTTGATTTTTTTAGTTATCCTAGGTAATTATTATTATTAGGGCTCTGGTGGCCTGGTGGCTAAAGCTCTCGCTTCACACGGCGAGGGTCTGGGTTCGATTCCCAGCCAGGGCAGAAACATTAAGCGTGTTTCTTTACACCTGTTGTCTATGTTCCCATCAGTAAAATGGGTACCTGGGTGTTAGTCGACTGGTGTGAGTCGCATCCTAGGACACTGACCTAATCTGTCCGAAATGCTCAGCATAACAAGGGACTTTCTATATACAGTGGACCCTCGGTTAACGAATACCCCGGAAATCGTGCAATTATGTAAGTATAATTTTGTAAGTTCTTGTGGAAGTGAATTTTGGGGTCTGAAATAGACTAACCTACGTGAAATTTTTCCTTAAGGGAGTAAATTGTTCGGTAATGGCACTTGAGCAGACTTCAGGAGTGAAGTTTTTACGAACTCGGGGTCCACTGTACAGTGGACCCTCGGTTAACGAATACCCCGGAAATTGTGCAATTATGTAAGTATAATTTTGTAAGTTCTTGTGGAAGTGTATTTTTGGGGGTCTGAAATAGACTAACCTACGTGAATTTTTTCCTTAAGGGAGTAAATTGTTCGGTAATGGCACTTGAGCAGACTTCAGGAGTGAAGTTTTTACGAAACTCGGGGGTCCACTGTAGTAGTATGTCACTGATGTCAGCTAGGCCTGTATGCCATGTACATGTACTTGTAGTAAATAAATAAAGATATTATGTATACATGTAATTGTATTTACGTATGTGTTCCTGAGAGATAGAGACAGATGGAGACAGAGACAGATAGATACAGACAGACAGACAGAGATAGACAGCCAATCAGGTAACCAGCTGACCAGCCAGGTGGCCAACCAGCTGCTGGCGAGCCAGGTGGCCAGGCAGGCAGGCAGCCAGCTGGCCTGCCAGCCTGCCGACATTACTTTCCACTTCAAAGGGGAGTGTTAATATGACATGACATCAGTGAATCCTTGGTATTTGCCACAGTATTTGCTCTAGCTGGCGCTCAATTTAAATGGTGCTCCCACAAGGTACTAAATGGTCCCAGATTTTTTAATATGGCACACACCGAGTGTTAAGACCCATTCTATGCTGACCAGGCATCTCAGGCCAATCGTGCCAAATTTGGAGGCATGAAAAATAAGACGTAAATATACATTTGGGGCAGTAGCAGTACTAACGTATATATACATTTGGACCGTTTAACCGTTTCAGGGTCCAAGGACCCTCTCCAAAACTCGTTCTAAGGGTCCAAGAATTTAAAAAAAAAAAAAATCTTATGAAATGATAGAGAATCTTTTTCCGGTCATAACGCCACAAAAATTCTGAAGTTTGATCGAAAACTAACGGAATTATGCTTTTGCGAAGTTAGTGGTATCGATGACATTTATGCATCGGCGATTTCGCCCACTTTGAGCCCTATTTTCGGCAAATTCCAATGTTTCAATCTACTAAAATTATAGCTATTTTGCTAGAACTCCATTTCTTCTATCGATTGAGTACAAGAAACTGCCTATTTACTGGTCAGAAAATGGCAATTTGGCCAATTTCACACAAATTTCAAATGATGCCAATTTCAAAATAGGGTCCAGAATAAACAAGGCAGACATTCCTGGCACTAAAATAACATCTTCTCTGTTCATTATTCACGTCTCCAGGCCCCTCTTACATTACTTTTGCTTTCCATTTTGAATTTTTATTCTCACAAAAATAGAAGATTTACTGTTATGTATACAACTGCATCATTGTAAAAATGGTATAAATAATATCAGCGCACTTGTGCAAAAATATTAGACTCTCCAGTTGATGTGTATTGGACGCATGGTGTGATTTGTTTACTCTTGAACATCGGACAAAATAGAACATTTTCGCTGCTTTGCGCTCAGTTTAAAGGTACTTGTCATAGTGAAACCAGTCAAAATTATCTCTATTTCTGTAATATATCATCCATTCCATCAAATGAGACTAAGAAAACGAGAATACAATCATAAATACCATACAAAAATAGACTGCAAAGTCGCTGTTTTAAACCAAAACATGGTCAGAGTTTTTTTTCCTCATTATGCACTGTGTGGTGCAGGAATTTTTATACTGCGACACTGACCACACAGACCCATTCTATCACATCTAGGCCTACCAGCCTGTTTCTGCTTGATTTGAGGGTGCTAGAATTTAGGCATACTAGTACGACCAAAACCTTGGGGCATAAGCTGTACTAGTACGGCCGAAACCCTGAAAGGGTTAAGGGTTAAATTAATATAATTTACATTTAAAATAACATTTACTTACCTTTATTGAAGAGACTTGCTGGCATCTGGAAGATAGGGAGGAGTGAGGGAGGGCTTAGTGTTTGGAAGGGGAATCCCCCCTCCATATTGACTTTAGTTATCAAAGCCCTATCTGGGGTTACTTCCCTTCTTGCTCTTTTACTGGCATTAGGACCAGCTTGAGAGTCACTGGACCCCTGTCTCACAAAATAACTGTCCTGAGTCCTCTGTTTCTGGTGCCACTTTAACATGACCAGGACCCTCAAGTAACTGAATTCACAAACACTATGATTAACTGCTTGTAGCTGCCAACAATATCAAAACCTACAAGAATCTCTGTGACTAGTATCTCATTATTAGACCACATTTAGACTAACACTATATCCCCTTTAACCCTTAACCCTTTGGGGGTCCAAGGGGTCTCTCTGAAACTCGTTCTCAGGGTCCATGAATTTAAAAAAAAAAAATTTTTTTCTTATGAAATGATAGAGAATCTTTTTCCGATCATAATGCCACAAAAATTATGAAATTTCATCGAAAACTAATGGAATTATGCTTTCGTGAAGTTAGCGGTATCCATGACATTTACACGTCGCCGATTTCGCCCACTTTGAGCCCTATTTTCGGCAAATTCCAATGTTTCTGTCTACTAAAATTATAGCTATTTCGCTAGAACTCCATTTCTTCTATCGATTGAGTAAAAGAAACTGCCTATTTACCAATTTCAACTACCCAAAATAGTGGTCAGAAAATGGCAATTTGTCCAATTTCACACAAATTTCAAACGATGCCAATTTCAAAATAGGGTCCATAATAAACAAGGCAGACGTTCCTGGCTCTATAATAACATCTCTGTTCATTAGTCACATCTCCAGGCCCCTCTTACATTACTTTTGCTTTCCATTTTGAATTTTTATTCTCACAATAAATAAAAGATTTACTGTTATGTATACAACTGCATCATTGTAAAAATGGTATAAATAATATCAGCGCACTTGTGCAAGAATATTAGACTCTCCAGTTGATGTGTATTGGACGCATGGTGTGATTTGTTTACTCTTGAACATCGGCCAAAATCGAACATTTTCGCTACTTTGCGCTCAGTTTCAAGGTACTTGTCATCGTGAAACCAGTCAAAATTATCTTTATTTCTGTAATATATCATCTATTCTATAAAATGAGACTAAGAAAACGAGAATACAAGCATAAATACCATACGAAAATAGACTGCAAATTCGCTGTTTTAAACTAAAAACACGGTCAGTTTTTTTTCCTCATTATTTTTTCCTCATTATGCACTATGGTGTGCAGGAATTTTTTTATACTGTGCACACTGACCGCACAGACCCATTCTATCACATCTAGGTCTAACAGCCTGTTTATGCTTGATTTGAGGGCGCTAGAATTTAGGCGTACTAGTACACCAATAACCACAGTGCATAAAACGTACTTGTACGACCATAACCCCGAAAGGGTTAAACTGTCCAAATGTATATGTACGTTTGTACGCGTTCTGCTCCGAACGTAGATCAACGTTTTATTTTTCATTCCTTCAAATTTAGTGCAATAGGCCTGAGTTGCCTAGACATGAGAGAATGGGTCTGTGCCCTCAGTGTGCGCAGTATTAAAAAAAATCTGGGACCACTTAGTACCTTGTGGGAGCACCAGTTCAATTGAGCACCAGCTAGAGCAAATAGCTGGCAAACACCTGAGATTCACTGATGTCATGTTGCATTAACACTCCCCTTTCAAGAGGAAAATAAAAATAGGTTAGATAAATACATGAGTGGCTGTGGGTGGGTGTGAGTTGGACCCGACTAGCTTGTGCTACTAGGTCTCATGCTGTCCCCCTTTCCCCAGAGGATGTGCCCCCCCCAAAGGGGGGTTTTTTTGGGGTTTCCAAGCTGGGGTGACATGGACCTGCCTTGCATGGGCCAGTAGGCCTTTAAAAGTTTTCCCTTTTTTTATGTTCTTATTTTTTCGGCGGGCCCCCCCTTTTGGCTGTCTATATATATATCTTTTAATATCTCTCTCTGTCTCTCCCCACATGAAAAATAAGTACATTTTTTAACATAGTGTAAGTTCCCGGGGGAAAACCCCCAAAAATTTGGGAAAGGTTTTTAACAAATATAAGAAAAAATAAGAAAAAATTTGGGGTGTTCGATTTTTTTTAAAAAAAACCCCCTTGTTTTTTAAGCCGCACTTAAATTTTTCAGAAGAGACGGAAAGACAAACGGGGGGAAAAACCTTTTTGTTTTACGGGAGGGGGTTCCCCCGGGGGGGAAAAAATTTTTAAAGGGTTTTTTAGAAAAAAAATAAAAAAAGGGGCCAATTTTAAAAATTAAAATTTGGGGAAAAAAATGGTAACTAACAGGCAGACAAAAAAAAACAAAAAACAGAGCTAGAGAGACGGGGGGGACAAAAAAAGGGAAAAAAAGGGCTGGGTTCCCTCCACATTCATTAACAATGTCTTGGGCTGTCAGTGTTATCTGACACTTGTCTTAACACCTTTTTGGGGGAGTTTCATATCCCCCCCAAAAGGCAAAAAAGAACAAAAAAAGACAGATGCAAGAGTAGACTGATGACAAGATAGAGACAGATAGACAAAAAATGGACAAAAAAAAGACAACAAAAATTTTGTGACAGACATAGATAGACAGACACAGATAGATAGACACAGATAGATGACAGACACAGATAGATAGACGGGACACATCGCACAAATAGACAGATCAGACAGTAAAACAAAGCAAGGGTTTCCTGCAAAATTAAATAATGTCCCCCCCTTTTATCAGTAGTTAACTGAAAAATTGTCAACACACCATTCTTCAAGGAGTTTCATATATACTCCAGGATGTCTAAAACATTGCTGGGACCTAAAAAATGAAAAATGAGAATTAAATTTTTTTATTTCATTAAAAAAGTTTACAAAAAATTTTTGTAATTACAATCATGAACGAAGAAAAAGGGGGAGAGCCCCTAGATCCCGGGGGAAATTAAGGGGGCCCCAAAATCTAATGGCTTATAGACTATGTACTTAAAAAGAAAATTGATTGAGTTTGTTATAGATAAACATTAGATTGAAAACCGTATAAATTTGATCAAATTACAACATGAATATTACATAATAGTAAAATTGGAATTATGTCTTGGAAAATAACATCGATTTTTTTTTAAAAAAAAATTAACGGGGGAGTTTTTTTTTTGGGGTGAGTAGGTGGTTTTTAAAAAGTTTTAAAATTTGGGGGGGAAAATCAAGGTTATTTTAGATTTGGGGGTTGGTTCCAGGTTCTGGGGCCCTTTATGTGCAAAAAATTTTTTACATAGGTTGATATGGACGGGGGGTAAAAAAAAAAAGTGATCTTTTTTTTTGTGTTGTGGTCATGGGTTCTTTTAAATTTTTGGTGGGGAAAAATTTTTGAGCAGGGGTTTTTAAAAATTTAGAGGAGAGTTCTATGTATGTATTTAGGCACAAGAATAAGTGTGAATGTTTTTTGGGGGTGAGTAGATTTAGGCTGTTGAATGGGGGAGTATGCTGTCTGGGGGGGAATTTTTGTTATCATTCTGACTGCAGTTTTGGGTTATGAGTGGAAAAAAGGTGATTTAATTTTTTTGGGAAAATCCCCATGCAGGGGGATTCCATAGGTGAGATAAGGGTGATGAGGAATGAATAGTAAGGAGAGCTGATTGGGGCCCCATAGTAGCGTATCTTTGATAGTATGCCAAAAGTTTTTGGGGGATTTTTTTGGGGAAAATTTTTTGTATGTGGTTTGGAATTTAAGGCTACTGTAAATTTTGGGGCCTTTTTCCCTTTGGGGTTTTTTTAAAAGGGGAAAACCCCTTTTAGCAAAAAAAAAGGGGAAACATTTTGGGGCCTTTTTAAAATTTGAAGGGTTTTCCAGTTTTGGGGTTTAAAAAAAGTTCACATTTGATTTTTTAATTGGCAAACCCCCCTTTTTACTGTGGGGGCCCCATTCTAAAACCCCTCTTTTTCTATGTCAAAAAATTTTGGAAAAAAAAAAAATGATTTTTTTTTCATGAAATGATAAGGGGAATCTTTTCCCGGTAATGACCCCAAAATACAAAAAAAGGGAAAAAATTACGGAATTACGTTTTTTAGAAGTTAGCATGTCTGAGATATATACGCATCGCCGTTTTTTTCGATTTTCCCATTTTCAGCCAATTCCATTGTTAAAAATGACCAAACTCATAGCTTTTTTTAGAACTCCTTTTTTTTCTTTTTGAGAGTAAAAAAAAACCACCAATTTACCAATTTAATTCCCCCCTAAAAAAAAAAAAATTGAAAATTTTAACCAAAACCCTGCAAAATAAAAAAAAAAGCAATTTTAAAAAAGGGGGCCAAAAATAAACAATGAAAATTTCTGGCACTAAAATAAAATGTTATCTGTTTATTAGTCACTTTATCCCCCCCTTATATTACTTTTCTTTCTATTTTGATTTTTATTCACAAAAAAATGGGGAAATTTACTGTTATGCAGAACACTGCATTATTGAAAAAAATTTTATAAATAATATCAGTGCACTTGTGAAAGAATATTAGACTCGCCAGTTGATGTGTATTGGATGCTCGGGGTTTGTTTACTCGAACACAAAAATCGAACATTTCTGCTACTTTGAGCTAAATTTTAAAAGGGGGTTCTTATGAAACAAATTTAAAAACATCTCTATTCCTGTAATATTTTTCCATTATATCAAATGAGCCCAAAAGGGAAAAAGAGAATACAACCATAAATACATACGAAAAATACCCTAAAAATTTGGGCGTTTTTAACCCAAAAAAAAACGGTCGGGTTTTTTTTTTCTCGTTATCCCCTGCTTGCCAGGGTTTTTTTAAACAAAGAAAACGCTGACCACACATCCCAAAAACCCTTTATATGTGGGACTACGCTTGCTCCCGTTTTATTTGAAGTTGCTAAATTTTTTTAGTACAGTGGAACCCCGTTTAAACCCCAACCCCCAAAAAAAGCGAACAAATCGTGAAAACAACGTTTTTTTTTTAAAATTTTTTTCTCTTTTCTTACTTTTCTTGGGGTAGGGGAACTTTCCGGGCCTGTCTGCCTGCCCCCCCGCAAGCGCGGGGGCGGCCAAACGCCAGTCAAGCAGCACATTTGGGGGAGAATTTTCCCCAAACAGGGGTTTTTTTCAAACATTCACAAAAAACTTTTGTTGTGTTTATTGGTGGTTCATTGATTTTCACTGTGAAATAAGTCACCATGGGTCCAAAGAAGTTTCCCAGTGGCCCCCCCTGTGGAAAAGAGAGTGAGGAAAATCGAACTGAAGAAAGAGATTGTTGAAAAAATGAGAGTGGCGTACGTGTGAGTGAGCTTCCAGGATGTCCAAAAAACCAAATCTAGACGGCACTATCCTGGCAAAGAGAAATGAGATCAAGGAAGCAATGTTGCAAAAGGGGTTGATATGTTAACGAAAAATAGATCAAAACAGTGGATGAGGTTGAGAAGTTTTGGTGGGGATAAACAATAAACAGATACAGGTGATATTATTTCCATGGTGATAATTTGTGAAAAGGCAAGGAAGGCACGAATCTTGTCAAGACAAGGCCTGGAACCAGTGGGTGAGGAGAGTGATTTTAAACCAGCAGAGGCTGGTTTGAGAGGTTTAAGAAACGTAAGGCTACTCAGTGTTTGTGAGACATGGGAAGCAGCCAGCTCAGACAAACGTGCAGCTGAAAAGTTTGTGAGTGAATTTGGTTCATAGAGGCTGAAGAATTCCTCCCCAAAAGTGTTTAATTGTAAAGAAACAGGCCTGTTTTTGGAAGAAAATGCCCAACAGGACCTTTCATTACTCAGGAGGAAAAGGCACTGCCGGGGACACAAGCCTATGAAAGACAGGTAATTTTATGATGTGCCAATGCCAGTGGTGATTTTAAAGTGAACCCTTTTACTTGTATCAAGGTAAAAAAAATCCCAGAGCCTTCAAGAAACACAATGTTAACAGGAATTATTTGTGTGTGCATTGGAAGGCTAACACTAATGCATGGGTCACAAAGGACTTTTAAAGGAATGGATGACTGGAGTGTTTGGCCCTAGTGGAAGAAATACCTCCTGGAAAAGAAATTGGGACTAAGTTTTCCTGGTACTGGACAAATGCTCCTGCTCATCCTCCAACTTGCAAGAGTGTTTGTCTGAAAAACTTAATTTCATCAGAGGAAGTTCTTGCCTCCCAACACCACTCCCTCATCCTGCCCATGGACCAGCAGGTCATTAACTTCAAGAAACTGTACACCAAAGTAGTGTTTGAAAAGTGCCAAATGACCTGGGACACTGAGTTGACCCTAAGACAGTTCTGGAAAGATCATTCAATATCGTGCATTGCATAGGCCTTATAGGTAAGAGTTGGGAGGGGACTTGATTTGAACTCTGCTTGGAGACCAGGGGCCAGATTGCTAAAAAGGGGGGATTTTGGGGAAAGGGTTTGAGGCTGACCCTGAATATTCGCCAGTTAAGCGTCAGTATATTGACGGTATGAGCACTCTGGTAGTGGCCAAGGGGTGTTCCAAGGCTTAGGAGTACATCTCGGGGTACATCCCATGGCCGCAAACAGGCACAGATAATGAAAATGAAGATGATAGTGGATTGGGATGAGAAATGTGGATGTGGAGGATAGTAGTGGTTATGGGGGTGTAGCCTGAGGCACCAGCAGGGGCCATGGCCCATGCCACTGAGTCACCTCCACCAAAGACCCCTTATCCACCCACCCACCCCCACAACCACAACCTGCACTCCCACAACCACAACCTGCACTCCCACAACCACCGTCAATTCCAGTACCCACCAGCAGACCGCACCTGGATTGGCAGGAAGCTGACAATTTTCTTCCCAATCCCCATCAGTTTGATGAAAGCGGAATAACAAACTTGTACACTTGGGAACAATGGAACCCGAACTGGAAGCCCCCGTTATTCTTTGACGAACCCTTGATGGACATTATTGTCAAGGAAGGCAACAGATACACATTACACCATGGCAAACACAATTTTTCACCAAGATCACATCTACACCAGTGGAAGGAGACAACTTGGCTGAGATGTATCTTTTTTGCCACAATAATGCTTTACAGGTGTATAAGCACAGTGTCAAATCATACTGGTTTACAGACCCCTAATTGGACCCCAGCTTTGTGATATTATACCAGTGAATGATTTGTGCTACTGTTATGTATGCTAATTCTCAAACAAAACCAGGCCTGACAGAAACGGCAGATTATTAAGATTAGGAATGTTTGGACCTGAAAGATAAATTCATTATGTATTTTTATCCCTTCAGGAAGCTTGTTATTGATGAGTCTTTGATTTGTTCAAAGGTAGACTGTCATTCAAGGGTAATACCAAGCAAGAGGAAATGCTTTGGTATAAAGTTGTTTGTGCTTTGTGATTGCTACAGTGGTCTTGTATTGGATATTAGGCACTGGAAGAATACATTGCAAGATACCAGGAAGTTACTGGGATCTCGGTAAAGGGTTAGAAATGATGGAAACATATCTTAGTAAGGGGCATATATTATGGGGGAAGGGCCCACTTATATGGCAGGTTAGGTTCCAAGCTAGTGCCTTAAAGCAGATATCGCTGAAAAGCAGAATGCCATTTTTTTCCACTTATAAATGCATATAAATGCCAGACAACAAGTTCAAAACCCCTTATATTAAGTTAGCAATGGGACTAGACTTTAAAAAAGACACAAAAAAAAGAAAAGATACACACAGAGTGCATTTATTACTTACCTTAAAGTATTAACATTGATGTGTGAGAGGTGAGTGGCGGGGGTATTGTTAAAACAAGTAAAACAAAAAGGAATTTTTTTTCCTTGCAGTAAGCCTCAACTGTAGGCTTAAAATACCCCGGAACCAATTTATGAAAAGATCAGTAGTCATTCAAGCTTTCGAATTGGATTTATAATAAACAGGGAGGCTACCTTGCATAGTTCTTTAGGGCCCTGGATTCCAAAGGAAAATTATCATAGGTTTTAACTTGCAATCCCCAGCAGCATTAGCTACCAAAGAGTGTTAGCTGACACCTGGGGTTATCCTGGGTTCTCTACACATATGCATCTTTAAGGGGGCCCCTTTGTCGCGGTAAAGAGGACGGCCCGAGGAATTGGACCTCTTGGTCTTCTTCCCAGACCTAACCTAATTACCCCCAATCCCCCCCCCCCTTTCCCATTTTTCCCATCCCCCCTTTCCCTTCCTCCTCCCCCCTTTTTCCCTTTCCTCCCTCATCCCCCCTCCCTATTTCCTTCCCATTTTACCCGGGAGCTTCCTCCACATGCATTCTAGTTCCTAGGTAGGGGAAGGGAAAACCATGGTCCAATCCCATTCCGTTGAGATTCCTGGCGGTGGTGTAGTTTGCCGTGGAATCTGGATCGCCGGGGATGTCCTGATCCCTCCTGGTCTCCCGGGGTGGCCTTGGGTATCTTTCCGAGGGGTGTATCTTTTGGAGGCCACCTTGGGATTCCGGGGTGGTCCGAAGGGCGGTATGATTTATGGCGGATATCCGGCCGCCCCCTCTTTCCATCAACTGCAATTAGCACTTCAAAGCAACAAGCAGGGGGGGGAATTAATTTTTGACAGCAAAGGAACTTAAAATGACATATTATACCATTATTTCCACCACCTGCCTGCAATTTGTTCAAAGGGAAAAGGGGAACCCTTTTCTAAATTTTCCTTCCTTTTTAAAACCTCTTCCTAGTTTTTTTTTAATCCTTTTTTTTTGCCTTCCTTTTTAATTATTTCTTTTTTATTTTCCTTTGCCTTCCCCTTTTTCCTTTTTTCCTTCATTCCTTCCTTTCTTCTGCATCCCTTTCTTTCATATTTTTCCTTCCTCTCATCTCTTCCTTTTCCCCCTTTCCATCCTTCCTTCCTTCCTTCATTCCTTCCTTTCTCCATTCCTTTCTTTTTTCCTTCCTTCCTCTCATCTCTTCCTTCCTGCCTTCCTTCCTTCATTCCTTCCTTTCTTTCTGCCTTCCTTTTTCCAATTTCCTTCCTTCCTTTCATCTTTTTCCTTCCCCTTCCTTCCCTTTTTCCCCCTTCCTTCTTTTCCTTTCTCTCATCTCTTCTTTCCTTTTCCCTTTCCCTTTCCCCTCATCTCTTTTTCCTTCCTTCCTTCCTCTCATCTCTTTTTCCTTCCTTCCTTCCTCTCATCTCTTCCTTCCTTTCTTCCTTCATTCCTTCCTTTATTTCTTCCTTCCTTTCTTACTTTTTGTTCTTCCCAACTCTTCCTTCCTTCCTTTCATCTTTCTTTCTTACTTCCTTCATTCCTTTCCTCCTTTTCCCTTTTTTCCTTCCTTCCTTCCCTTCCTTCTTTCCCTTCCTTCCCTCATTTTTCTTCTTTCCTTCCTTCCTTCCTCTCATCTCTTCCCTTCCTTTTCCTCTCATCTCTCTTCCTTCCTTCCTTCCTCTCATCTCTTTTTTCCTTCCTTCCTTCCTTTTTTCCCCTTCCTTTTCCCTTTTCCCCTTCCCTTTCCTTTCTTCCTTCCTTCCTTACTTTCTTTCTTCCTTCCTTCCTTCTGTTATCCTGGGCATTGCTTTGGTCACAAACCCTCAAACCATGAAATTTATCTTCAGAGACACTTCCACTGTGTTAGAGCTATCATTGAGGAAGAGAAATTCCAGATGCGCCAAGGAGTCAAATAATTCTACCCAGCATGCTGAACAAGGGCCATTGAAATGGTGTTCCCACAATGCACCAGTGGCTGCCTGATTTTCTTATATTCCACACTGACCACACAGACCCATTCTTCACATGTGGGCCTACCAGCTTTCTCCTGCTTGGATTTGAGGCTGCTAGAATTTAGCGTATAAAACGTCTGAAACATTGGGGTCGGTAAGACGATATATATGACCAAAAAAATCAAAGGGTTAAATATCTTATTTTACGTTATTATAGACATCTTCATTTATCCATCTATGATATTTTCTTCAAAATTATATAAGAAACATTTACAAGCATATAAAGGGATGTTTATATGCTATGGAGGGTGGCTGCTGGTCGGGGGAAAACATTATGCAATACTAATAATAATCACCTGGGGACTTAAAAAATGTTTTATTTTATGTTAATAAAATTTTTCATTAATTCATTTGTTTTTCAAAAAAAATTATATAAGAAACAAAAAAGCAAAAAACGGGTTTATATGCTATGGTGTTCCCGGGGCGGAGGAAAATTTTGAAATAATAATAATCACTCGGGACTTAAATAGCTTTTTTACGTTAATATAGACATTTTCATTAATTCATCTATGATATTTTTTTAAAAAATTTTTAAAAAAAACACGTTACATAGCAAAATAAACATAAAAATACACCCACAAAAAAAACATTGACAAATGGAAAAAGGTTTCCCAAACCCCACTTTGTAGGAGTGTCGAAAGAATTACGTTTTTTGTCAAACACTGAGGGATAACTGAAAAAAAATTTCCTTTTTCATATCCTTTTCACTTATAAAAAAAGGGATTCGCTATTCGAAACCCAAAAACCCCCTTTTTTGGAAGTTTTTTTGTAAGTTTTTATAAGTTTTTTTTGGGGGGCCCAAAAGGGGACTAATCTAATTTACTTTCCCCCTTAAGGGAATAAATTCGTTTAACAGCACTTGAAACAGCATTCGGAAAAATGGGGAAAATTTTTGAAACCAAAAAGGGGGTCCACTATACATTTCCCCAACAAGGTTTTGTTGATTGCTGAGATAGCCATCAAAAACGTTAATATAGCAGCATATTGGTGAATTATTTTTTTAAATCAAAAAAGGGGGAATTTTTGGGGGGGTTTTAAAGGGGGAGCGAAAGGGAAACATGAATGTTGAAAATCCTGTCATGGAAGGATTGCAGAGGTCATGAAGCAAAAAATGCCTGAACGAATCACAACAATGGAAAAGGGGGGGGAATGTTCGCTTCAATAGAGGCTCCCAACCAGGAAAAACGAAATCCCCCAAGGGCATAACAAAACCCCGGGTGATGGATGGGAAAGGATGGAAAGAGAAAAGGGGGGGACGCTTTATCTGGTCACCATAATGGGGGGCCAAAATTAGGGCTGAATGCGGGAAGGGGAGAGTTTCTACATCAGCCCCCATGAAAGATGTGGGGGTTTTAAAAGGTTCAGCCGGCTGTGACAAGTTGGTTTCAGAGGGTAAGGGGGTTTGGAAAAGGGGGTCCCGGGAGGCCGAAAAACCTGACTGTATAACCGGGGGAAAAAAATGAGGAAAAGGGAAAAGGGGAGACCCTGAAGCGGGTAAAAAAATTTGAAAATTTTGCCCAGAAAATTTAAACCCGTGAGGGGGTGGCCCAACGAAACCTGGTTGATGGCATGCTGGAGGGAAACTACAATGAGGGACAGTCAGCACCTGCAAAGCTATAGCAAAGTCATCCACATAGAGCAATGACCAAATATTGGATGGGAGAACAGATGCCAGATTATTTATAGCAAGAGAAAGAGGGGTTCAGAACACATCCCTGGGGACTACTTAGTTTTGGGACAAACCGGGGGAAAGTTCAACAACCTGGACCCGGAAATGTCTCTCATTTAAAAAAAGGCCTTAAGGAAGAATGGTAGGTTCCTCAGAGGCCTAAGGAGTAGGCCGCCAAGATATTATTTTTAAGGTTAAAGCCTTCTCAAGGTCAAAAAGAAGGTGTTAACCGAGTGGTTTAGCAAAGGCATTATGAAATTTTATCCGGGGAAGGGGTCAATAAGAACCCCTAGGGGAAAGCCAATTACTGGGGAGAATTTGTGCATCTTTCAAAACCCCCCACCTGGCGTTCTCCTTGAAAATTTCACTGGTAACAATGGTGGGTTGAGAAAACAACCCTGTTTTTTAAAAAAGGGGAAACTGAGATTCCAAGTTGGGAAAATTTAAAACATATAAGTTTAAAAAAGAGTCAAGAAAAGGAAGAGGACTGATTAAGGGTGAAAAGATAGAAAAATGTTGGTTGGCCAGTCCGATATAAGCAGAGGGGTTTTTCCTAGTTCTTGAAGGGTAAAAAACTTAAAGATTTTCTAAGAGAAAAAAATTGGTTTAATTCCTGGAAACTTAGAAGAAAGGAACGAGGGGAAGAGGGGCCCTTTGAAAAAGAAGACTAGAGGATTAAAATTTTAGTGAAGGCAAGGGGGGTTTTCTTAAAACGCAAGTAAACTTGAAAACAGGAGCGGCCGGGGAGAATTTACCATTTTTCCGATTTTTAGATTGAATTTGAGGAAGAATAACAGTGAAACGTAATCTCGCCAGCAAGGCGTTTAGCACACGTATGACACAGCGAGCAATAGCTCTTTCTGCTTAAAATCAAGGGAGGCCTCTGGGTTCTGTTATACCGATACCTGCCCCATGCAACCCCGTTTCAAACGCACTGCCCGAGCACAGTAGGAGACCAAGGCACCATTTTGAGGATGCTTGCCCGAGGTTTGGGGAATAGAATGTGAAGCCAAGGAAGATGGAGGACGAAAAGAGAAAAAACCTCATCAAGGAGGACAGGAAATTTTAAAAAAAAGATTGGTAATCCCTTTTTGGGGTTTAAATTGCCAGGTAAATGGGGAGGGGGAAAAAAAAGGGGGACAGGATAAAGGGGAAATGATCTTTCATAAATCGAGAAAGACCAAAACAAGACTGTTGAGGAAGAAGGATGAGAGTTTGATGGAAAAAGAATGAGTTCGGGGATCAAAATGGGTGGGAAAAAGTACCCTTTTTAAAAATGGAGGGAAGAGAAAAAAAAAATTCAATTGAATGAGGGAGTTTAAAACCCTCCCCAGAGAAAAAGGTGTGGGTTAAAATGGAAAGCAGGGGTGGGTAAAGGGAAACCAGAAAATCAACATCTGGGATGAAATGCCCATGAAGGGGAGGTAAAAGAACAGAGTGTATACCATTATTCAAGTGGATACGGGTGCTTGTAATTTAGGTGCATTGTTGTACCACGTGTGCCATGAAAGTTCTTTGTTCACTCTCCAGGTCAGCAATTTGGCCTGCCTTGAATGGGGAAAATTAGGTAAAGATTCCAGCCAAGAAGAAGAGAATTATCATAGGCTTAGCATCCCTAGTTTTGAAGGTTCTCATTATACATCCTATCATTTTCCTAGTAGATCGATAGATACATTTTTGTGGTCTTTGAAGGCAAGATCCTCTGACATTATCACTCCCAGGTCCTTCACATTATTTTTTTGCTCTATTGTGTGGTTTTGGAATTTGTCATATACCCTGATACAGTTTTAATTGTCCCACGTTTTCCATATCTGAGTAGTTAAAATTTCTCTTCATTGTACTTCATATTGTTTTGAGTGGCCCATTTGAAGATTTGGTTGATGTCCGCTTCGGGTCTTGTGGTGTCTTTGATTGTGGTCACTGTCATGGCAATGTGGGTGTCATCTGGAAAGGAAGTCACGGAGCTGATTACCTGGAGAGGGTTTCAGGGGTCAATGCCCCTGGAGCTCGTCTGAGACCAGGCCTCATGGTGGATCAGGGTTTGATCAACCAGGCTGTTACTGCTGGCCGCACGCAAACTGATGTATGAACCACAGTCTGGTTGATCAGTTACTGACTTTAAGTGCCTGTCCAGTGCCTTCTTGAAGACAGCCATGGGTCTTTTGGTAATTCCCCTTATATACACTGTGAGGTGTATAAGAACATAAGAATGTAGGAACACTGCAGAAGGCCTACTGGCCCATACAAGGCAAGTCCTTATCAAAACCACCACTACCTAAGAATTTCGTGTGAGTTCATTGCCTTTGTTGGGAGGCAGCTGAACAGTCTTGGGCCCCAGACATTTATGTGTTATCTCTAATGTACTTGTAGTGCCCCTGCTTTTCATTGGGGAATGTTGCATCTCTTTGAGTCTTTTGCTTTCATGGGGAGGATTTTCGGTGCAAGTTTGGTACTAATCCCTCTAGAATTTTCCAAGTGTATATTATCGTACTTATGTATGCTGTGAAAGTTCTTGTGCACTCTCCAGGTCAGCAATTTCACCTGCCTTGAAGGGGGCAGTTGGTGTACAGCAGTATTCCAGCCTAGAGAGACAAGCGATTTGAAGAGAATCATCATGGGCTTGGCATCCCTAGTTTTGAAGGTTCTCATTATCCATCCTTTCATTTTCCTAGCAGATGGTGTAGATACATTGTTGTTGTCTTTGAAGATGAGATTCTCTGACATTATCACTCCCAGGTCCTTTACATTACTTTTTCACTCTATTGTATGGTTAGAATTTGTCGTATACCCTGATGCAGTTTTAATTTCCTAAAGTTTTCTATATCTGAGTACAGTGGACCCCGAGTTTCGTAAACTTCACTCCTGAAGTCTGCTCAAGTGCCATTACCGAACGAATTTACTCCCTTAAGGAAAAATTTCACGTAGGTTAGTCTATTTCAGACCCCAAAAAAACACTTCCACAAGAACTTACAAAAATTATGCTTACATAATTGCGATTTCAGGGTATTCGTTAACGAGGGTCCACTGTAGTTGAAATTTCTCTTCATTGAACTTCATATTGTTTTGAGTGGCCCATTTGAAAATTTGGTTTATGTCAGCTTGGAATCTGTGGTGTCCTCGATGGAGGTTACTGTCATGGCAATCCGGGGGTCATCCACAAAGGAAGACATGGACCTGTGCTTACATCTCTATGTCAGATAAAGGATGAGGAATAGAATTAGAGTGAGTACTGTGCCTTGTGGAACAGAGCTTTCACCATAGCTGCCTGGGACATTACTCTGTTTACTATTACTCTTTGTGTTCTATTTGTCAGGAAGTTATAGATCCACCTACTAACTTTTCCTGTTATTCCTTTATCATGCATTTTGTGCACTATTACACCATG
Organism: Cherax destructor; assembly: GCA_009830355.1. Taxonomy (NCBI): domain Eukaryota; kingdom Metazoa; phylum Arthropoda; class Malacostraca; order Decapoda; family Parastacidae; genus Cherax; species Cherax destructor. Next base: position 64,666 of record WNWK01007681.1, on the reverse strand, counting down.
GTCACACTTGTTAAAAGCTTTTGCAAAGTCTATGTATACTATATCTGTATTTTGTTTATCCTCTTCAGCATCCAAGACCTTGTCATAGTGATCCAGTAGCTGAGACAGAAGTTACACAACCCATGTTGCCCTGGGTTGTGTAACTGATGGTATATAGGTGGTTGGCTATCTTATTTCTTAGAACCCTTTCAAAGATTTTTTTGATATGGGATGTTAGTTATCGGTCTGTAGTTCTTTGCAATTACTTTACTTGACAGGGGCTTATCGCAGTTCTTGGTGAATATGGAGTTCCATGAGTCTGGGTCTGGGAAAGAGGCATGGGCATGTTATTTTTGCCGTTTCAAAGTCTTGTTTTGTTAGGATAATATCCAAGATTTTTGAGAGAAAAGATCACAAACACAGCTAGCTCTGAGAAGAGTCATATGAGATGCATATAACAGAGGTCTGGGAGAGGGGTGGGTGTTTTACCCACCCAGAAACTGAACTGTGTTAAGTTAATTTTATGAAGTGTTGTATAAAATTATGCTGCAATTTTCAATAGTGCAGTAGCCAAAACGTGGAAAATAAACCTGTGTAATATAATGGTCTATGTATTTATAGTTCCATTTTTTAAAATACAGCCCTCCTCACTTAATGGAGTTCCATTCCTAAACCACGTTGGTAAACGAATTGCTAAAGTGAAGAGCATACTATAATGGTAGTGGGTCGTGTCAGCAATCTTTGATATTGATGAATGGTTCAGAGAACCGACGAGTTGATAAATTGGACACATATGCAACACTTGGATATCTTTATTGAAGGAAAGTTTTGCCACCAGTGGCTTCATCAGTCCATACAAAGGAGAAATATGAAGAACAGGAGGAGTTTGAGGTAATCAGTCCCTCAACCTTGAGTCGATGTCAGTCCATAAATTTTAAGAGAATACAGATATGTGCGAAGAGGTAGCTTATATACTGTAGGTGGAGAGTGTCAGGGAACGCCTTCCCTGAACAAAATATTGATGGAAAAATTAATAAATAATAGTAAACCGAAGGATATATAATAAGATTGGTTTTCTGGATTTTAATAAAATTTAATAGAAATAAAAGAAATATATCCGTTGTGGTTCAGGTCTGTTGGTGAGACAGGGGGGAGGCAGTGACAAAATGTTGGAGAAATTATAAACACAACCCACATATAAAGAGAGGAGCTACGACGTTTCGGCCAACTTGGACCATTTACAAAGTCACACTGTGATCTTTAAGTGGTCCAAGTCGGGCCAAACATCGTAAGCTTCCTCTTTTATGCGGGTTGTGGTGTATTGTTCCAGTCACAGTATTGTGTCTTTTTGTTACAGTAGACCCTCATTTAGCACGACTTTATGTTGCGCGTTTTGGGTATTACGCGATTGAAGAATTGCGGCACATTTTTATCTAACACGACGTAAACCTTATATTACGCGATTCGCTGGAGGGGAAAAATGTTGAGCCCGCGGTCGCCTGCAGTAGGTTAAACCATTGAGTCAGTGGGGGTCCTACTAAGGGTGGCTATGAGCCACAACAAGTGTTTAATGCTGACGAGACAAGTGTTTTCTGGAAGAAAATGCCAACATGAACTTATATCAGTCAGCGAGAAAAGTGCACCAGGCTTCAAGACAGCAAAGGATCGCTTCACCTTGCTCCTTTTGGTAATGCATCAGGTGATTTCAAGTGTAAGCCCATGGTTATTTACCACTGTAAGAATCCTCATGCTTTGAGGAAAGGGAATTTGTTTTCCTTCGCACAAACTAAGTTTATTCAGGTATAAGAGATAGTTACATTGATTATCATACATAGCAGCATATGTGTAGAGAACCTGGGAAAACAAGTGTTATCTAGAAAATGGATAACCCAAAGTGTTATCCTAGAAACCTAGGATAACCCAAAGTGTTATCCTAGAGAACCTAGGATAACCCAAGTGTTATCCTAGAGAACCTAGGATAACCCAAAGTGTTATCCTAGAGAACCTAGGATAACCCAAAGTGTTATCCTAGAGAACCTAGGATAACCCAAAGTGTTATCCTAGAGAACCTAGGATAACCCAAAGTGTTATCTAGAGAACCTAGGATAACGCCAAGAGTAAAGTTATCCTAGAGAACCTAGGATAACCCAAAGTTTGGGTTATCCTAGGTTCTCTACACATATGCTCTATGTATGATAATCTTTGTACTGTATCTGTGTATCCTGAATAAACTATAGTTTGCAGGAAGAAAAACAACCATTCAATCAAGCGGCCGGTGCTAATGTTGTGGAACAGCTGGGGAGACCACCCGCCTTCCCATGCTACCCCTCCCCCAACAACACCCCACCATCCCAGCATTCGTATTCCATACGCGTCAAGCCAGCTGTGTTTGTCAAGAATAAGAGTGAATTGTGTTTTGATCTTTAAAATTAGTGGCAAGAAAATGTTTAAGCATTTATTAAGTCTTAGAACTAACGAAGAAAAAGATATTAGACAAGACATAACCTGTGGCTGTAATGAAGTGTTACTTTGTACACACAAAAAGATGTAAACATAAGTTTGTGTGACTAACTTACTGAATGACTTGACTGACTGACTTACTGAATGACTTGACTGACTTACTGAATGACTTGACTGACTTACTGAATGACTTGTCTGACTGACTTACTGAATGACTTGACTGACTGACTTACTGAATGACTTGACTGACTTACTGAATGACTTGACTGACTTACTGAATGACTTGTCTGACTGACTTACTGAATGACTTGACTGACTGACTTACTGAATGACTTGACTGACTGACTTACTGAATGACTTGACTGACTGACTTACTGAATGACTTGACTGACTGACTTACTGAATGACTTGACTGACTGACTTACTGAATGACTTGACTGACTGACTTACTGAATGACTTGACTGACTGACTTACTGAATGACTTGACTGACTGACTTACTGAATGACTTGACTGACTGACTTACTGAATGACTTGACTGACTGACTTACTGAATGACTTGACTGACTGACTTACTGAATGACTTGACTGACTGACTTACTGAATGACTTGACTGACTGACTTACTGAATGACTTGACTGACTGACTTACTGAATGACTTGACTGACTGACTTACTGAATGTCATGACTGACTTACTGAATGTCTTGACTGACTTAATGAATGTCTTGACTGACTTACTGAATGTCTTGACTAACTTACTGAATGTCTTGACTGACTTACTGAATGTCTTGACTGACTTACTGAATGACTTGACTGACTTAATGAATGACTTGACTGACTTACTGAATGACTTGACTGACTTACTGAATGTCTTGACTGACTTACTGAATGTCTTGACTGACTTAATGAATATGTCTGACGACTTTACTGAATGTCTTGACTAACTTACTGAATGTCTTGACTGACTTACTGAATGTCTTGACTGACTTACTGAATGACTTGACTGACTTAATGAATGACTTGACTGACTTACTGAATGTCTTGACTGACTTACTGAATGTCTTGACTGACTTACTGAATGTCTTGACTGACTTACTGAATGACTTGACTGACTTAATGAATGACTTGACTGACTTACTGAATGACTTGACTGACTGACTTACTGAATGTCTTGACTGACTTACTGAATGACTTGACTGACTTACTGAATGACTTGACTGACTTACTGAATGACTTGACTGACTTACTGAATGACTTTATTAAAGTTAGAGACACTCAGTACAACTATCGACTTCAGTTCCAGAATCTCTACTATCCACCTCAGCCCAGTAGGGCCACAGCATAACTCTCCACTCTCTTCACAATCATCCACAAACACCAGCACCCACAATTTAAGGTAAATACTATTATTTCTGTTACATTTGTAGTCTTAAGCAGTAAAAACAACATAATACATCACGATAATGAACTACAATTACATATTCTCTTTTATATTTGTAAGATCTGTTGGTCTAAAAAAAAATTGTTTGGCTTTTTGGGGACTCTCAGGAACGTAACCCTATTTTTCGCATAAGTTCTTTTAATTATCTAACACGATTTTAGCTAACACGACGTTTTCAGGAACGTAACTACCGTGCTAAATGAGGGCCTACTGTATTTATTTTGGAGAAATTATGTTGGTCTCCCAGGTTGACGTTAAGACAGCGGTGTAGATGGTAAATCTCGATGTTATTGTCTCCTAGCCAGAAGTTGGAGCACCACACTGCGATGTCAAAGGTGAGATTCTTAACAAGCACCTCTAATGCACGCAAGTTATAGAACTTGAATCAGAGGAATTGCTGTGAATTCCCGTGGAAGTCCAGAAATCTTGCTCCTCGTCTAGCCTCTATCCTGGGAAACCAGTCCAGGAGCAGAGCTGATGGTAAAGAAAATATTCTGGTTACCATAGGCTTGTAAAACATTTAAGATAAAAAAAGGTGTTCCATAATGTCCAAGTCACTACTGGTAACCAAAGAAAACATGGTAATCAAACAAGAAATACTCCTGGTAGTTCGCCTTACCGGATCCGGAGAAGAGTGAAGGTGAAGTGACTTTCCACTCCCCAGCCGACACCAGGTAAGTCATACTACCCGGAGTAGAAAGTAAAAACCCTCAACAGACACCCGGGAACAAGAGTTTTGCCCCAGCCCGCTAGATGGTAGTGCGGGCTGTAACTCATTAATGATACTCCCGGCTGACTGAACAACCGTAACCCTATTTACACTACTTTTCCCTCACAATACCCCCCTTCCAAAACTTAAGGTCGGAGGCAATAAGTTAAATAACCAGAGGGAAAAGTACTAGGTATAACCTCGGCTCCGCCAACCTGAAAAGTGAGTACAAGAGCCCAGTGTATAAAACTTTAAACTTTTAGGATTGTACTGTGGAATAACATTTCTTCTCCACTGAGGAGTATCTGTAACTGAACTATCAAATAGTTCACTGGATTTCTTGAAAATCCTGGGATTCTTAGTTCTACCTTTTTGTATGAAAGGTAGACAAATTGAACTTGCTCGACAGAATTTATAAACGTCAGAGGACATCCCCGGCCAGAAATATAACTTTCTGATCTTATCTAAGGTCTTCCAATGTGTAAAATGGCCAGATATTGCTCGTTCATGAGTACTTTTCAAAATAGTCTCACGACAATCCCTAGGAATGACTAATAGACTTCTTCCCACATCATTGGGATTGTCAGTGGTCACTATAGTCTTGTATAGAAGATTATTTTTGAACTCGAATTTATACGTAAGGTTTTTTCTTTTAATTACATTGCCACTCAATGCTAGCTTATGGGTTTCCTCTAAGGAAGGACAAGTCAAGGAGACCTTCCAAATCTAGGTGTGACAGCTAAATAGGTTTTCCTTTGGAAAGTACTAAAGGATGGATTGCTTTTTCCTTACATTGAGCTCTGGTAAGGATGTTAACCGTGTCCAGTTGTGGGGAAGATTCAGTCACCTGTGGTATTTCATCAGTTTCTGTGCAGATTGGTTTGGATGACTGCCTCTCTAAGGTTTTTACCGGAACTTCCGATTATCAGAACTCAGCATTGAGTAATCCCGTTGAATCACTTCTGGAGATGCTAGTAAAGAAACAGAAGTATTAAGTTCAACATCTTTTCCGGAATCATTTGAAAACCTTACACAGTCTAATTCGATTGGAAGGTAGCCCCTTCTATGTTCCCAACCAAAACAGAACATGAAGTTATTGTGGCCACCACTGCCTCTACCCAACCAGTAAATTATTTGCAGTTAATGAAACATCTGAGAGTAGGAAACACATCACTTCGTCCTAAATAGTCAGTTAATTTAGTACTTTTATACAGAGTTGAATCTAAGTTAGGAAAGAGTTTACTCGAAATAACAATACAAGAACACCCAGTATCTCTAAGAATGGTGGAAACATTCATGCCATTAACAGTACCTTCACTAAAAGGTGCGTTAATATTAGCTTCGGTGAAACACTTCCAATATTCTCACCTTTTTTCTTGGGACAGTCTGGACGTCTGTGTCCCAATTCATTACAGTTGTAACATTTTACTGGGAATTTCTTAGAGGAAAATGGTTTGGATAACTCAGATTGTTTAGGTACAACAGATTTATATGCACTACGCTCTTTAGGGTAGTTATGAGCGCAGGCATATATATCTGCCGCTCGTGCCATTTCAGAAGCAGTGTGAACGTCGCGTTCTTTAATAAAGATACGTAAGTCAGAGTTAACAGAAGAAAGAAATTGGTCTCTTACCATCAGGTCCGTAATGAATTAAAGTCATGATCGACTTCGGCACTATCAATCCAACAATGAAACAATCTGAAAAGTGTTGTCAGATACTGCATATAATTCTGATTGGGGGATATTTTAGTGTGTCGAAACTCAGACCTGTAATGATGGGTGGTCTTCTTGAAAGCCTGTAAGATAGCTTTCTTAAGTAGAGGATAATCAGTGATTACGTCACCTGGTAAGGTGGAATATATGTTTAAAGCTGTACCTGATAGAAGTAATCCAAGCCTTGTAGTCCAAGAATCTGAGGGCCACTCACAGAGTGTGGCAGTGTTCTCGAATCTAGTGATATATGCCGCGATGTCATCCTGCTCTGTGAAAGGTGGAATTTGAGGCATCCTAATATTAGATTCGTGGGTAGGGTATTCTAGTACCCCTTCATCTATTTTATGCTTAGATAGCTCTACCTTCTTGGCTTCCAATTCCAACCTTAACTGTTCTAACTCCCTCTGCTTTGACTTTTCTTCAATCTCCTTCATCTTGAAGGTTACTTCCCTTGCCTGAACTCTGTCTTCTCTAGCTATCCTTTCCAGTTCTCTTTTGTCCTCACGAGCAATCCTTTCATTCTCTCGAGCTATTCTTTCCAGTTCCTTTTTCTCATCTCGAGCTAGTCTTTCCTGTTTCTTTTTCTCTTCCTGAGTTAGTTTTTCCTGTTCCTTTTCTCTTCCTCCATTTTGGCTAAAGCTAGTCTTTCCTGCTCCTTTTTTTCTTCTATAGCCATTTTAGATGTAATATAACTATCAAGATTCTGGCCTGTAAATCCCATGTCTTTTCCAGCCCTTAACCAGAAATCTAAAGACTCCATCTTGAAACAGGTTTCAAAAACCAAACTCAAATGATAACTGAAACGTCTGTTTCAAAAGAGGGACTTTGTCCGCACACTTTCTAACCTTCCCAAAGAAGAAAATGAAATACTATTTTCAACTTGGAAGTACTCTAGTGGGCTCAATAGCCTTCACTGAGATAACTAAACACGGTTCACCCAGGAGGGGTTATTATGGAAGTTCCTCAGGTCCAACAAAAATAAGTAAACTTCTAAACCCAACCCAAGAACGAAACAACTGTAAGTCAAACAGACTACCAGTGATGACTTGACACCTTAATGAACTCACCCTTTTCAACCTTAAATGTAATACTCACAACCAGGTGAACCATCAGAAGTTGTTGCATCCAGAGTCCTATCCTGGCAAGGTCGCCATTGTCAGGGAATTCCTTCCCTGAACAAAATATTGATGGAAAAATTAATAAATAATAGTAAACCGAAGGATATATAATAAGATTGGTTTTTCTGGATTTTAATAAAATTAAATAGAAATAAAAAAAATATATCTGTTGTGGTTCAGGTCTGTTTGTGAGACAGGAGAAGGCAGTGACAAAATGTTGGAGAAATTATGTTGGTCTCCTCCAGGTTGATGTTAAGACAGCGGTGTAGATGGTAAATCTCGATGTTATTGTCTCCTGGGACCAAGAAGTTGGAGCACCACACTGCAGATGTCAAAAGGTGAGATTCTTAACACAACACCCTCTAATGCACGCAAGTTATAGAACTTGAATCAGAGGAGTTGCTGTGAATTCCCGTAAGTCCAAGGAAATCTTGCTCACTCGTCTAGCGTCTATCCTGGGAAACCAGTCCAGGAGCAGAGCTGATGGTAAAGAAAATATTCTGGTTACCATAGGCTTGTAAAACATTTAAGATAGAAAAGGTGTTCCATAATGTCCAAGTCACTACTGGTAACCAAAGAAAACATGGTAATCAAACAAGAAATACTCCTGGTAGTTCGCCTTACCTGATCCGGAGAAGAGTGAAGGTGAAGTGACTTTCCACTCCCCAACAGACACCAGGTAAGTCATACTACCAGGAGTAGAAAGTAAAAACTCTCAACAGACACCCGGGAACAAGAGTTTTGCCCCAGCCCGCTAGATGGTAGTGCAGGCTGTAACTCATTAATGATACTCCCGGCTGACTGAACAACCGTAACCCTATTTACACTACTTTTCCCTCACAAGAGGTGCAGCAGTCGTAGGTGTCACAGTTGACCAATGTGGAAGTAGGTCTTGCCCAAGGGTTAGGCAAGCAAAGAATTCCCTGTATTAACCCTTTCAGGGTCCATGCCGTAGTTCTATGGCTTTGAGTTCAGGGTCCAAACCGTAGTTGTACGTCATGAGCTCAGCTCACTCAGATAAGCTTTGAGTGGTAAATTTGGGCCTAGATATGAGAGACTACATCTATGTGGTAAGTGTGCACCACATAAAACAAATCCTGCAGAACACAGTGCATAATGAGAGAAAAAAACTGATGCCGTAATTTTTTATTAAAACAGCGACTTTGCAGTGTTTTTTCGTATACTTTTTATAGTTGAACAGTCGTCCCTCAACTAATGAACTTAATCAATTCCAGGAGCTAGTTCTTAACATGGAAATTTCTTAATTTGAAACGCTTATTTCCCATAAGAAATAATGTAAATACAATTAATCCATTTCCACCCAAAAATTTTCACCTAAAATTCATTTTTTAAAGAATAAATACTATAGTTTTACATACAGAAAACAATGAGAAATAAATATAAAGCACTAATTATAATAGACAAATGAACAGTTAAATAAGTTTTACCTTTATTGAAGACTCTTGTTGGCGTTTGAGAGAGTCAGGAGAGTTTGTTTGGAGGCAGGGCAAGATAGCCCTTCAATATTACAATAATATCAACTCTACAGCTTATTTATCTAGCACAATTCATCTAATATGACATAATAAACAATATTAATAACATAGAAACATGATATAAACTCTAGAATGAATAAAACATGGCATTGCGAATCTGGAAGGACTGGTGGATTGTGTTGGTGTTATTGTTGGGTATAAGGACTGGTGGAGTGTATTGGTGTTGTTGTTGGGTATAAGGAGATGTGGCAGATTACCGCGCTCTTCTCAGTGTCCCTATAATCTAAAACAACATTGTAGAAGTTAAGATTTGTGTCGTCATTTTCTATCGATTAATCGCTTAACTTACTTAAGTAAGTTTATTCAGGTACACACAAATCCAGTTATACATAGATTATCATACATAGCAGCATATATGTAGAAAACCCAGGATAACCCAAAAAAGTCGAGACAGAGTGACTTATTTCCATTGCTACACTTTATCACTGGCTGGTGCTATAGCCTTTATCAAGTTGTGAAGCTTCTTTGGACCCATGGTGACTTATTTCACAGTGGCAATCACTGAACCAGCAATAAACACAACAAAAGTATTGTGAATGTTTGAAAGAGCGCACTGGGTAGTGTCCTGTCCGCCTCAGCGCAGGCGGACAGGTCTGGTATGGTTTGCTTCACGAGTAAATGTTTGCTACATGAGAAAAATATTTTGCGAAAAAAAGCGTTTGTTACACGATTTGTTCGCTATATGGAGCGTTCGTTAGGCGGGGTTCCACTGTATTTGCGATTTCTTGGTCTCATTTGATAGAATGGAAGATATACTACAGATTTGAAAATGATTTTGATTGGTTTTAGTAGTGGAAATGGCTTGAAACTAAGCTCAAAATAGCAGAAATGTTAAATGTTTGCCGATGTTCAAGAGTAAACAAATGACCTCACACGTCTAATATGCGCCAGCTGGTGGGTCTAATATTTTTTTTATTTATTTTTTATTAACACATCGGCCGATTCCCACCAAGGCAGGGTGGCCCGAAAAAGAAAAACTTTCATCATCAGTCACTCCATCACTGTCTTGCCAGAGAACTGCTTTACACTACAGTTATAAAACTGCAACATTAACACCCCTCCTTCAGAGTGCAGACACTGTACTTCCCATCTCCAGGACTCAAGTCCGGCCTGCCGGTTTCTCTGAATCCCTTCATAAATGTTACTTTGCTCACACTCCAACAGCACGTCAAGTATTAAAAACCATTTGTCTCCATTCACTCCTATCAAATACGCACACGCATGCTTGCTGGAAATCCAAGCCCCTCGCACACAAAACCTCTTTTACCCCCTCCCTCCAACCTTTCCTAGGACGACCCCTACCCCACCTTCCCTCCACTACAGATTTATACACTCTCGAGGTCATTCTGTTTCGTTCCATTCTCTCTACATGTCCGAACCACCTCAACAACCCCTCCTCAGCCCTCTGGATAATAGTTTTGGTAATCTCGCACCTCCTCCTAATTTCCACACTCTGAATTCTCTGCATTATATTCACACCACACATTGACCTCAGACATGACATCTCCACTGCCTCCAGCCTTCTCCTCGTTGCGACATTCATCACCCATGCTTCACACCCATATAAGAGTGTTGGTATAACTATACTCTCATACATTCCCCTCTTTACTTCCATGGACAAAGTTCTTTGTCTCCACAGACTCCGAAGTGCACCACTCACCCTTTTCCCCTCATCAGTTCTATGATTCACCTCATCCTTCATAGACCCATCTGCTGACATGTCCACTCCCAAATATCTGAATACATTCACCTCCACCATACTCTCTCCCTCCAATCTGATATCCAATCTTTCGTCACCTAATCTTTTTGTTATCCTCATCACCTTACTCTTTCCTATATTCACTTTCAATTTTCTTCTTTTACATACCTTACCAAATTCATCCACTAACCTCCGCAACTTCTCTTCAGAATCTCCCAAAAGCACAGTGTCATCAGCAAAAAGCAACTGTGACAACTCCCACTTTGTATTTGATTCATTGTCTTTTAACCCCACACCTCTTTCCAAGACCCTCGCATTCACTTCTCTTACAACTCCATCTATAAATATATTGAACAACCACGGTGACATCACACATCCTTGTCTAAATCTTACTTTTACCGAGAAATAATCTCCCTCTCTCCTACACACTCTAACCTGAGCCTCACTATCCTCATAAAAGCTCTTCACTGCTTTCAGTAACCTGCCTCCTATTCCATACACCTGTAACATCTGCCACATTGCCCCCCTATCCACCCTATCATACGCCTTTTCCAAATCCATAAATGCCACAAAAACCTCTTTACCCTTATCCAAATACTGTTCACCTATATGTTTTACTGCAAACACTTGGTCTACACACCCCCTACCTTTCCTAAAGCCACCTTGTTCATCTGTTATTCTGCTCTCCGTCTTACTCTTAATTCTTTCAATAATAACTCTACCATACACCTTACCTGGTATACTCAACAGACTTATTCCCCTATAATTTTTGCACTCTCTTTTGTCCCCTTTGCCTTTATACAAAGGAACAATACATGCTCTATGCCAGTCCCTAGGTACCTTACCCTCTTCCATACATGTATTAAATAATAGCATGAACCACTCCAAAACTATATCTACCTTTATCCCATCAATCCCAGGTGCCTTACCCCCTTTCATTCTACCCACTGCCTCACAAACTTCCCCACACTCACAACTGGCTCTTCCACACTCCTACAAGATGTTATTCCTCCTTGCCCTATACATGAAATCACAGCTTCCCTATCTTCATCAACATTTAACAACTCCTCAAAATATTCCCTCCATCTTCCCGATACCTCTAACTCTCCATTTAATAACTCTCCTCTCCTATTTTTAACTGTCAAATCCATTTGTTCCCTATTTTCCTTGTATCCCATCTACCTTTTACTCCCACTTTAGCTACAACTAAAAAGTGATCTGATATATCTGTGGCCCCTTTATAAACATGTACATCCTGAAGTCTACTCAACAGTCTTTTATCTACCAATACATAGTCCAACAAACTACTGTCATTATGCCCTACATCATATCTTGTATACTTATTTATCCTCTTTTTCTTAAAATATGTATTACTTATAACTAAACCCCTTTCTATACAAAGTTCAATCAAAGAGCTCCCGTTTTCATTTACATCTGGCACCCCAAACTTACCTACCACACCCTCTCTACATGTTTCTCCTACTTTAGCATTTAGGTCCCATACTACAATTACTCTCTCACTTGGTTCAAAAGTTCCTATACATTCGCTTAACATCTCCCAAAATCTCTCTCTCTCCTCTACACTCCTCTCTTCTCCAGGTGCATACACCTGGAGAAGAGAGTACAAATAATATCACCACAAATGTTGTGATAATATTTGTACAATTATTACATTATTGCATAACAGTAAATCTTCCATTTTTTGGTTTGAATAAAAATTCATTATGTGAATAAAAAATGAAAATGGAATTCATTTGTAAAGACTGAAAACGTAACTAATGAACAGAGGAAATGTTAGTTTAGTGCCAGGAATGCCTGCATTGTTTATTCTGCACCCTATTTTGAAATTGGAATATTTTGAACTTTGAGTTAAATTGGCTAAATTACCAATTTCCAGTCACTTTATTTTGTAGTTGAAACAGTTGGCTGGGCGATTTCTTGTGCTCAATCGATAGAATAGAAGCAATACTAGTAAAATAACTAAGAATTTGGTCGACTGGAATAATGTAATTGGCCTAAAATTGGTGTCAAAGTTGGCAAAACTACCGATGTGTAAATATCACTGACACTTAAAAATTTGCAAGAACATAATTTCGTCAATTTTCAATCAAATTTTGTACTTTGTTTTATTACCTTCAAAAAAAGATTCTCTACCATTTCATAAGAAAAAATAAGATTTTTTTTTTTAAATTCTTGGACCCTGAAAGGGTTAAGATACCCAGATGTTGCTGTGTCAGACAGGATGTAGATGAATGGTTCAGAGAACTGACGAGTTGATAAATTAGACACATATGCAACACTTGGATATCTTTATTGAGGAAACGTTTCACCACACAGTGGCTTCATCAGTCCATACAAAGGAGAAATGTGAAAAACAGGAGGAGTTTGAGGTAATCAGTCCCTCAACCTTGAGTCAATGTTGTCAGTCCATCAATCTTGAAGAGAATACAGCATATGTGTGATGAGGTAGCTTATATACTGTAGGCAGGAGAGGTGCAGCAGTTTAGGAGACGTCACATTTGACCAATGTGGAAGTAGGTCATGCCCAAGGGTTAGGCAAGTGAAGAATTCCCTGTATTAAGATACCAAGATGTTGCTGTGTCAGACAGGATGTAGATGAATGGTTCAGAGAACCGACGAGTTGATAAATTAGACGCTCGTGGGTTCTCTGAACCATTCGTCTACATCCTGTCTGACACAGCAACATATTGGTATCTTAACCCTTTCAGGGTCCGTGCCGTAGTTCTACGGCTTTGAGTTCTGGGTCCAAACCGTAGTTTTACGTTATGAGCTCAGCTCACTCAGATAAATAAGCTTTGAGTCGTAAATTTGGGCCTAGATATGAGAGAATACATCTATGTGATAAGTGTGCACCACATAAAACAAATCCTGCAGCGCACAGTGCATAATGAGAGAAAAAAACTGAAACCGTAATTTTCGATTAATACAGCGACTTTGCAGTGTTTTTTCGTATAGTTTTTATAGTTGTATTTGCGATTTCTTGGTCTCATTTGATAGAATGGAAGATATATTATAGATACAATGATGATTTTGATTGTTTTAGTAATAGAAATGGCTTGAAACTGAGTTCAAAGTAGCGGAAATGTTCGATTTTTGCCGATGTTCAGGAGTAAACAAATGACCTCACACGTCTAATACGCGCCAGCTGGTGGGTCTAATATACGTTCACAAATGTGGTGATATTATTTGTACAATTATTACAATATTGCATAACAGTAAATCTTCCATTTTTTGGTTTGAATAAAAATTCTTTATGTGAATAAAAATGAATTCATTTGTAAAGACTGAAAACATAACTAATGAACAGAGGAAATGTTAGTTTAGTGCCAGGAATGCCTGCATTGTTTATTCTGGACCCTATTTTGAAATTAGAATACTATTTTGAACTTTGTGTCAAATTGGCTAAATTACCAATTTCCGATCACTTTATTTTGTAGTTGAAACAATTGAGTAAGCAATTTCTTGTGTCAAATTCGGCAAAATCGCTGATGCATAAATATCACTGATGCATCAAAATTCGCAAGAGCATAATTTCGTAAATTTTACATCAAATTTAGTACCTTTTTGTTTTATTTCCTTCAGAAAAAGATTCTCTGCCGTTTCATAGGAAAAAATAGCAAAAAATTTTTTTTTAAATTCTTGGACCCTGGTGCACACTTTGAAATTTGGCCTATGGGCCCATAGGCAGAAATGTTTGAATTTTGCCGATGTTCAAGAGTAAACAAATGACCTTACACATCTAATATGCGCCAGCTGGTGGGTCTAATATACGTTCACGTTAAATCAGTATTATATACCTTTATTGAAGACTCTTGTTGGCTTATGGAAGATAGGGAGGAGGAGAAAGGGATGATTTATTGTTTGGAAGGGGAATCCCTCTCCATAAGGACTTCAGGTATCAAAGCCCTCTCTGGGGTTACTTCCCTTGTCTTTTAATGCCACTAGAACCAGCATGAGAGTCACTGGACCCCTGTTGCACAAAATAACTGTTCAGAGAGGTCTGCTTCTGGCATCTCTACAACATTTCCCTGAATTGAGACAAGGTTTAGTCATTGAACATATTGCAGATATGCCTTGTTTCAGCTTGGTCAGGATAATATTTCTCCACAAAAGCTTGCACCCTAATCCACATTGCACAAATCTCCTTAATCTCTGAAGAAGGCACCTCCTTCCCTCCCTCTTCTTCCTCTGGAGCAAGTTCCTTAGTTGTGGTCTGTTGCTGTTCCAGATGAAGCTCTTGCAGCTCTTCAGTGGTTAGCTCTTCCCTGTGCTCATCCACCAACTCTTCCACATCCTCGCCACTAACCTCTAACCCCATATTATTATTATTATTGTTATAATCAAAAGAAGCGCTAAACCACAGGGGTCATACAGCGCAGCAGGGCAGGGCAGGATGCAGGGATATTGGGTAGGAAGAGGGAGATGGATGATTAGTAGGGTATGGAGTGCAGCGGGGCAGTGGGTGGTGCAGGGATAGAGGGTAGCAAGAGATTGAGGTAGAAGGGACTGAGGGGAGTGCTAGAGGCATAATCTTCAGAGTTTGTGTAGTAAGTCAGTTGCTGTCAAAAAGTCAATGAGAGAGTCCGGATTAAAGGAGGGCCCATCTGCAAGAAGGGAAGGTAAAGAAAGGGAAGCAGAGTGAAGACGACGTTGGAGGTAAATTCTGTGTGCTCATTGATAGAGTGGGCAGGCCAAGAGAATGTGGCGAACAGATATTGGAACCTGACAATGCTCAAAGAGAGGGACAGGGAGCCTCTCCATGAGATACCCTTGAGTAAGATGAGTGTAGCCGATGCGAAGACAGGAGAGTGTAGTCTCCCAACCTCGACATTGGTGACAAGAAGCAGGCCAAAAACCTATACAGTGGACCATCGAGTTTTTGGTCACCTCGGAAATCGAACAATTATGTGAGTGTAATATTGTAAGTGCTTTTGTATGTGTATTTTAGGGGGTCTGAAAGGACTAATCTAATTTACATTTTTCCTTAAGGGAACAAATTCGTTCAGTAATGGCACTTGAACAGCCTTCTGGAATGAATTATGACTGAAACTCAAGGGTCCACTGTACTCGGTTTAATTGAATGAAGTTTGTTATTTAGTAGGTCAGATCAATGTTGTTGCCAAAGGGTGCGAAGGTGGGTAGCAGTGACAGCAAAATAGTCCATGAATGGAACACCTTTATATGAAACTGGAAGGTCATGTACTGCTGACCGCGCAGCAGTGTCTGCCTGTTCATTGCCCTGTACATCAACATGACCAGGGACCCAACAAAAAACAATATCGTTGTGTTTGCTAGAGATTCGGCGTAACCAAAGTTGGATATGAAGAACTAGGGGGTGAGGTGTATCAAATTTTTGGATAGCCTGTAAAGCACTAAGGGAGTCTGAAACGACAACAAATGGTGACACAGGCATAGATACAATACGGATAAGTGCCACAAGAATGGCATACAATTCAGCTGTAAATATGCTAGCTGAGGATAATAGATGCCCCGCACGACGCTGTCTGGAAACACTGCTGCTGATCCGACGCCGGCAGATGACTTAGAACCATTGGTGTACACTGTGATGGCATGGGAATGAGAGCAAAAGTGGTCTAGAAAAAGAGAGCGAGAAACCGCCGTAGGTAGTTGGGCTTTCGCGCAAGGCAGAGAAAAAGAACAGACACAGACTGCAGGAACTTCCCAAGGGGGTAGGGGAAAGGGAGACACCACATGAACATAGAAAGGAGGTAGCTGAAGGGAAGACAAGAGCGAATGTAGACGAAGAGAAAAGGGGGGCCTTAAAGATAGATTTACATGCACAAATGAATGAACTCAATGTTACACTTACCTTTATTGAAGACTGATGTTGCTGGATGGAAGAGAGGGAGGAGGGGAGAGAGGGAAAAGACCCTAATTTTTAGAAGGGGAATCCCCCTCCATAAGGACTCTAGGTACCAAGTCTTCATCTGGGGCCACTTCCCTTTGTCTTTTACTGGAATTAGGACCAGCTTCAGAGTCACTGCACACCTGTGGCACTAAATATCTGTCCATAGAGCTCTGTGTCTGGTGTCTCTTTAAAATGTCCCTAAAATGGGAAAAGATATTGTCATTGAACATGTTGATGAGACGGATTGCAACATCTTCGTCAGGGTGATTTTCCTCCACAAATGAAAGCACCTCACTCCACTTTGAACAAATGTCCTTAATCTTTGAAGAAGGCACCTTACATCTCTCTTCCTCCTTCACTGAAGCAATTTCCTCAGATCTGCTTTGATGTTGCTGCAGCTCAAGCTCTTGCAGCTCTTCAGTGGTTAGATCTTCTTCCACATCCTGGCTACTCACATCCAACCCCATGCAATTCCCCAATGCCACAATACTTTCCACAACTTCCATAGGCTCCTCAGGGTCAGCCCCAATCTGGCCACTACTTTCTCCAAGCAGAGTTCATCATCCTGGAAGTCACTCCCTGCCAAGCTTTATCTATAAGGCCTATGCAATGGAAGATATTGAAGTGATCCTTCCAGAACTCTTTTAGGGTCAATTTAGTGTCATTGATCACATCAAAGCACCTTTGAAACATTGCTTTGGTGTACAGTTTTGAAGTTTGCAATGACCTGCTGGTCCATGGGCTGGATGAGAGGAGTGGTGTTAGGAGGCAAGAACTTCACTGTTACAAATTTGAAATCCTTAGACATTTGGTCTTTCAAGTCTCGAGGATGACCAGGAGCATTGTCCATTACCAGGAGGCACTTAAGTGGCAATTTATTGTCCAATAGATATTTCTTCACACTGGGGCCAAACACTTGATTAAACCATTCCAGGAAAATTTCCCTAGTGACCCATGCCTTAGCATTAGACTTCCAAAACACACACAATTTACTCTTGTCAACACTGTAGTTCTTGAACACTCTGGGATTTTCAGAGTGATACACCAGTAAAGGCTTCACTTTGAAATCCCCACTAGCATTACCACACAACATAAGAGTTAGCCTGTCTTTCATAGGCTTGTGTCCTGGCAGTGCCTTTTACTCCTACGTGATGTAGGTCCTCCTTGGCATTTTCTTCCAAAAGAGGCCTGTTTCGTCACAATTAAACACTTGTTGGGGTTTGAAATTTTCCACCTCTACATATTCTTTAAACTAATGCACAAATTCTTCAGCCCCTTGTTTATCTGAACTGGCACCCTCACCATGCCTTACAACACTGTGTATGCCACATATTATCATCATTATTTTTAACCCTTTGGGGGTCGCAAGGCCTTCTCCCAAACTCGTTCTCAGGGTCGCAAATTTTTCGGAAAAAAAAAATTTTTCTTTTGAAATGATAGAGAATCTTTTTCCCATCATAACACTACCAAAATTATGAAATTTGATGGAAAACTAACAGAGTTATGCTCTAGCAAAGTTAGCAGTATCAATGACATTTATGCATCAGCAATTTTGCCCACTTTGAGCCCTATTTTTGGCAAATTCCAATGTTTCAGTCTATTAAAATTATAGCTATTTCGCTAGAATTCCATTTGTTCTATCAATTGAGTATAAGAAACCGCCAATTCACCGATTGCAACTACCCAATTAGGTGGTCAGAAATTGGCAATTTGGCCAATATCACACAAATTTCAAAAGATGCCAATTTCAAAATAGGGTCCAGAATAAATGAGACAAACATCGCCCGCGCTGCCAGACGAACGCCTAACCCAATCTAAAGGAAATAAAGCCTCCTCCATAGCTTCACTAGTGATACAATGAGCGGAAATCGCAGAGGAACCAAAAACAGTACAGGTATCCCTCAACATTCGCGAGGGTTAGGGGATCAAGAGCCTCGTGAATGTTGAAAAATCGCGAATGTTTGGTGCCCCAATATATTGTAGGGAAATATAATACAATACTGCTTCCTTAACCTATTGAACCATGAACAATCGTAAAACACATATAAACTTCTTAAAATAATGTACTAATACATGTTATTTTGACATGAGCTGGCTGTGGAGAGAGGCCTGTAATAGTATAATTATACAATAGTATTTTATAGTGTTGTGAAGTGTCATGGGGAATCAAGAGTTACTGACACACTGCTTCTTCTCCTCTGCTGTAGCTCCGCCCACTTTGTAATGATGCCAAATGTTGAATTAAATATGTATACATTAGAATAAAAAATGAAACTCCAACTTCATAACTTTATTTTAATTTGCATAACTCATATATTACAGAAAACAATAAAAAAGTAAAATAAACATACAACGAGTTAAGCTTACAGAAAAATACATTAAATTCACCATCTAACATCGTTACGAAGTGGGAGGAGCTATTGGAGGGAGGGAGAGGCACAGTAACATTCAGTGTCTGGTGAGTCGTCATGGGTGTTGGATGTTAGCCTTAGTGCTAATAAAATGTTGTGTAATTACACTAATATTAGTAATAAAGGTTATCTATCTATTACATTTATTCCAAATTGATATCAGAAACATGATAAATACCCTAGAACTGTAATAAAGATGCTGAAATGAATAATATATGCCATATTATATGAGGGGTAAGAGAGCAGGCACAGACCGCCACCATATGTTTACATCAGGGTAAACATGCCTAAATCCCTCTTGTCGTAAGAACAAATGCAAAAATAGCATTTATTGTTTTTAGAATAATAATAATTTATAATAATTGATCTGGATCAATTTAAATGTTATCAGTATTTGGTAGCTGACATTTAGAGCACTCCACAGCAATTATTATATTATTATTATTATTATTATTATTATTATTATTATTATTTCCCTACAATATATTGTAAGAAAATAATAATATTAATAATAATAATTATAATAATAATTAATAATAATTGCTGTGGAGTGCTCTAAATGTCAGCTACCAAATACTGATAACATTTAAAGTGCTCCAGATCAATTATTATAAATTATTATTATTCTAAAAACAATAAATGCTATTTTTGCATTTATTCTTACGACAAGAGTGATTTAGGCATGTTTACCCTGATGTAAACATCTCATATATGGTGGCGGTCTGCCTGCTCTGTTACCCCTCATATAATATGGCATATATTATTCATTTCAGCATCTTATTACAGTTCTAGGTATTATCATGTTTCTGATATCAATTGGAATAAATGTAATAGATAGATAACCTTTATTTAGTACATTCATTACTTACTGCTTCCTTAACCTATTGAACCATGAGCAATCATAAAACGCATGAAAACATAGTAAAATATTGTACTATATAGTACTACATACATGTTATACTGTAGTTTAATAACAAATAATGAATGAAGAAAACACTCAGTGAGTGAGTGGTGTGGGGGCTGTCTGCCGGGTCGGGGGGATGGTAGTAGGGACGCTTGGGTGGCGGGAAACTTAAATATGATTTGGTGGGTGGGAATTTGGCGGCTGGGAATTTGGCGGCCGGGAATTCGCGAATGTGTGAAGCCCGCGAAAGTAGAAAACGCGAAAGTTGAGGGATACCTGTACCAAGAAACCAACGCTAAGGACTTTGAAACACAACATGTCTACACAACAGAAAGCCGGTGCATCAACAACCCCCCACACCCCCGCTCGGACCCCGACGACAACAATAACATCACCCACCATGGCTGACTCTCCCACCAACCCCACCAGCTTCGTAGGATTCCTTCCTGGGCACCAAGGTATGACTACTCCTGATACTATTAGGGAATACATCTTTGCCCTTGAAGCTGAAAACAAAGACATCAAAGCAAAACTAGTGAAATATGAATCCAAGCTAACTAACCTCGAGATCAAGATCAAGATCCACCTTGAAGAGAAGATTACATCGGGAAGTACTGACACACAAAATACTCTACAAACAGTTATAACCAGTCACACCGATCAAATAACAACTCTGAATATGAAGGTGGAAGAAGCAATCAAGGACTGGAATAACAACATGCACACTCGACTTGATGAATATCTTGATTTTCAAGATGACAAAACCGAACAAGATAACTTGTCTGATGCAGTTATAATAAACAGCAACCACATTCCCAGAGACATAACTCAATCCCAGTGCAAGGAAACTGCTATCAACATATTACAAGACCACCTACAAGTTAATGTGCAAAGGAATGAAATCAAGGAAACACGATTGCTAGGAAAACAAGGTAAACCTAGTATAATGATCAGACTTCATTCATATGATACAAAAAAGAACCTAACTAAATCAGCAATTACAATGAAATGTGGAGTATACATCGAGTGCCTAACCAGGAAACGTCAAAACCTTCTGTTTAGGCTGAGAAACTTAAACTGGAGAACAAAATCCATCAGTGCTTCGCTCGTGATGGGAAAATACTAGTTCGAAAAGTATCAACAGGTCAGCAATTTTCTATATCAAACGAACGTGATCTCACCAACTTCCTTAGACAAGCTGACATTACCATTACTGATTAGCCTATTGTCCTCAACACATAATATACGTGTGGTGTATTAGTGTATGTTACTACTACTTTGTGAAATTTTTTGTACTAACTTTATACTAGCTAGTACCAACTACCTCATACACTATGTACTTTACTTTTAGTGCTATTACTTGCTTAAACTTTATAATATAAATCAAATCTTGCTTCTAAGTTAATTTTATATCATATTTACTATCTGTCCATTTAATTTAATCCCCATTTATATATTCTCTTGAAATAGTTCCCAGCAAATCAATACCTAGTACTGCCTTTCATCCAATAATTCCTTTTACTTAAGGTGCTAATTCTGGTGCTAAAGTGTTTTACTCTTTTTATTTACTATTATATTCCCTAAAGTGTTAACTCGTAATTAAGGTGCTATTTTTGGTGCTAAAGTGTTTTACTCTTTTTATTTACTATTATATTCCCTAAAGTGTTAACCCTCATTGTTTACTAATATATTCCCTAGATTTTATTTAAAAAAAAAAAAATCTAACTGCCACAGTTCTTTTATTAATTTTTATTATAATAATTAAGGTGCTAACTCAGGTACTAATTTACTTTACTTTCATTGTTTGCTATAATTTTCCCTAGCTCCTTTATTCCCAGCTTTAGTAAACTACCATAGTTCAATTAATTGCATTTGTATAAATTGACTAAGGTACAAATTCACGTGCCAAGAACTCTGTCAAATACCCTGTATCTCTACAAACTCTTATTAAAAATTTGTAATAATCAAATAGTTCCTAAGCATTTATTCTAGTATCATATTATTAAGTTTAGTATTATCTATTCTTCTCAGGTCTAGTTATAGAATCACATCAAATCTTATGATTACAGGAATTGATCCTGATATCAACCTATTATTAAATGACTTACATGATTCCAACAGCAACTGTAACTATTACACAGCAGATCAAGCAAAGACATTACTCAGAGCCAACAATAACATAACTATCTTCAATTACAATGTTAGATCTTTGAGCAAACATTATGATGACCTCACAGCACTACTCCAATCCCTCCAGACCAATATGTCAATCATCACACTCACTGAGACCTGGCTGAAGCCTGATACTACAGATGTCTATGCCATCCCAGGTTACACAGCCATTCACGATTGTAGGACAGATCAGCGAGGGGGTGGAATAGCTATATATTACTCAGATCAACTTGAATGTATCAATAACTCTTGCATAAGGGATGAGCATGGAGAATATATTATAGCTAAATTTAAATCAAAAGACCTGCAAAAACCCCTCACAGTGATAAACATCTACAGATTACCACAGTCAAACATTCACCATTTTAGTGAAAAACTAGGTAACCTAATAACTGATGCACACATGAACAAAGACCATTTGCTGCTCACAGGAGACTTCAATATAAATCTCCTACATGACCAGGACCCACAAGTAACAGAATTCACAAACACTATGAGCAACTGCTTGTTACTACCAACAATATCAAAACCTACAAGAATCTCCGAGACTAGTACCTCATTACTAGACCACATCTGGACTAATACTATAGCCCCTCTAAAATCAGGCATCATCACAGACAACACCACAGACCACTATCCGACCTTTCTCATAACTAATCTTGGTAAATTGCCCCTAGATATTACAAAAGTTACCTTCAGACTACATAATGAGTCAGCTGTAAATAACTTTATAACAGCTATGATTAACATTGACTGGCATAATGAGTTAGAAACATATACAGATACTAATGAATGCATCAAGAATTTCCTTAACAAAACCCACCACCTCTATAACAAACATTGCCCTAAAAAACTAAACAGATCACAGCTAAGAGACTTAACAATCCCTGGCTAACACCCAGCATCCTTAAATCCATTAACAAAAGGCACCAATATGAAAAACAATACAGAAGGGGTCTAATAACCAGAGAACAATCCAAACGCTACTCATCAACCCTTACCAGCCTGATAAGGAGATCAAAAAAATTGTATTATGAGAACAGACTCCAGAACATAAAAGGTGATATGAAAAAGACCTGGAAGACCCTATCTGCAATTCTAGGAAATAATAAGATAGCGAAAAACAACACCATCAAATTATCAAGAGCAGATGAACCCCTACTCTCACCTACTGAGACAGCAAACAGACTTAATGTTTTCTTCTCCACCATAGGAAAGAATCTAGCGAGTAAAATCCCAAGCTCAAACACCCATCCAACAGACTACCTCACAAACACCTACCCTAATACGCTATTCCTAGCTCCTACCAACCCAATTGAAGTCTCGCTCATAATCAACACCCTTAAAAACAAGGCAGGAGACATAAACAGCCTACCAACTTTTATGTACAAAAAAGCTTCACAGGTACTGTCACCAATTATAGCAACACTATTCAATAAATCCATTGAAGCCTCTACCTTTCCATCAATTCTCAAAATAGCTAGGGTCACCCCGATCCACAAAGGAGGTGATCAAACAGACCTGAATTATTATAGACCAATTTCTAATTTACCATTGCTTTCTAAAATCTTCGAAAAATTAATTCATAGACAAATCTATTCCTACCTCGTCTCACACAATGTACTCAACCCCTGTCAATTTGGATTCAGGACAAACAAGAGCACAAACGATGCTATTACGCACATGTTGGAGTTAATATATACAGCACTTGAGAAAAAAGAAGTCCCACTGGGAATCTTCATTGATCTCCGCAAAGCTTTTGATACAGTCGACCATGATTTACTGCTCACAAAATTAGCACACTATGGTATAAGGGGGCACCCACTCAACTACCTAAAATCATACCTCACCAACAGAAGCCAATACGTGTACACAAATGGAGCGAACTCTTCCACACAACCAATTACAGTCGGAGTCCCTCAAGGAAGTGTCCTGGGGGCCACTCCTATTTCTCATTTACATAAATGACCTACCGAATGCATCACAACTACTCAAACCCATTTTATTTGCAGATGACACAACATATGTCTTCTCTCACCCAAATCCAGTTATACTGGCCAACACTGTTAATGCCGAATTACAGAAAATATCAACATGGATGACGACTAACAAGCTTACTCTCAATACTGACAAGACCTACTTCATACAGTTTGGAAGCAAAGCCACAAATGTTCCACTTAACATAACACTTAATGGTACACCCATCACAAGACTCACAGAGGGAAAATTCCTAGGAATCCACCTTGACAGTAGCCTTAAATTCCAAACACATATACAACAAATTTCCAAGAAAATCTCGAAGACAGTAGGCATATTATCAAAGATACGCTATTATGTACCTCAATCAGCTCTCCTTGCACTATATCATTCACTTATCTACCCGTATCTCACCTATGGAATCTGTGCATGGGGATCAACAACGTTAAATCACCTTAGACCACTCATAACACAACAAAAGGCCGCAGTCAGAATGATAACAAATTCCCACTCTAGACAGCATACTCCACCAATATTCAAAAGTCTCAAACTATTCACCGTAAAGAACATTCATACTTACTCTTGTGCCTACTACATATATAAAACTTTACACTCTAATATAAACCCTCTGCTCAAAACTCTCCTCACCAACTTTAATAGGACCCATGACCACAACACACGACACAGATCACTTTTTGATATACCCCGTGTTCATATCAACCTATGTAAAAATTCTATGCACATAAAGGGCCCCAGAATCTGGAATTCATTACCAGTAAATATTAAGATAATCTTGTCTGAAAATCAATTTAAGACTCAACTCAAAAACCACCTACTCACCCAAACCTAAATGATCATGCTATAAACTACTTTGAAAAATGCTCATTGTTACTTTCCTATACGATAATCTCAATTTTTAATAATATGTTACTATTATGTTACCCCCTACTCATATTATAAGTTAATGTCAAAAATGCTCAATGTTATTTTCCTTAAGATAATCTCAATTCCTTATTATCATTCAAGAATCTTAACACCTGTAACAATCTAAGATCTAATATCATTATATAATAATTTAAACAGTAAAATTTCATCATATTGTAATTTTGAAAATAATTTTTAACTAGAATAAACTCAATAAATTTCTCTAATATTAAGTACATAGTTTTTAAGGACTAGAATAAGCTGCCCCTAATGCCATGGCATGTCAGTGGCTCTCCTTGCACTCAATTTACATTGTAACTTCCGATACCCATGTAATCTGCAATGAAATAAAATTTGTTTGTTTGTTTGTATACAACTGCATCATTGTAAAAATGATATAAATAATATCAGCGCACTTGTGCAAGAATATTAGACTATCCAGTTGATGTGTATTGGATGCATGTCATGATTTGTTTACTCTTGAACATCGGCAAAAATCAAACATTTTCACTACTTTCCGCTCAGTTTCAAGGTACGTACTTATCATGGTGAAACCAGTCAAAATTATCCCGATTTCTGTAATATATCATCTATTCTATCAAATGAGACTAAGAAAACGAGAATACAAGCATAAATATTATACGAAAATAGACTGCAAAATCTCTGTTTTGAACCAAAAACACGGTCAGAGTTTTTTCCCTCATTACGCACTGTGTGGTGCAGGATTTTTTTTTATACTGCGCACACTGACCGCACACACCCATTCTCTCACATCTAGGCCTACCAGCCTGTTTCCACTTGATTTGAGGGCGCTAGAATTTAAGCGTACTAGTACGAAGAAAACCCTGGTGCGTAAACCGTACTAGTAGGGCTGAAACCCTCAAAGGGTTAAAGGTGGACTATCCACACAGTCAGACTCCAATATATAATTATCATAATATCACCTCAACGAAAACAGTCCTTTCACTTAAATAAAATAATAATATTACCTTCTTTAAAATTTTTAAAAATAAACTTTTCAATTTGTGAAAATATTGTGATATTGGTGT
Organism: Cherax destructor; assembly: GCA_009830355.1. NCBI lineage: Eukaryota > Metazoa > Arthropoda > Malacostraca > Decapoda > Parastacidae > Cherax > Cherax destructor. Next base: position 38,663 of record WNWK01007681.1, on the reverse strand, counting down.
TGTTGAGTGGATGTAGTTGTTGCTTGGTCACTACAAGTGATGTAGTTGTTGCATGGTCACTACAAGTGATGGCATCTCTGAAGAACCAGAATGATTGGTTCAGTAAAGGAGAGCATCAAGGTCAAAATCATAATGTTGGGTTTCCTGTACTGACTCTGGCTTGTCTCCAAGTAGGCAGGTGGAGTTGTTTCTTGTACAGGTGGTGGTTTATCAGAGATGAGAAGGCCATCAATGAAGGTCTCTTGTTCTCGCTGCTCTTTTGACTCAGCTGCGGCTCCAGTAGAAACTGTAAAGTTTTTTTCTCTCAACTCTTCCTTTATATGTATATTGATGGGCATTAATTCAACACTTGTTACGAGAGATATGAAGAAGCCCTTTGAGTATTTTGAGGCTAGGCCGCTGGTTCACATCCCTGGACAATGCTTGCTGGACCCAGACCTGCAGTTGACAGTTGAAGAACATGTCCAGAGAAGTAATAAGCCTGGCAGTGCTGAAGCAGTCGGCTTGAGGTGTTGCAGGCTTGTTGTTCAGTACCTCAGGTGCGGTGTGTTTGGCCTGGGTGCCCTCGAAGAAACTATGTTTATAACCCAGAGGAGCGGCAAGTCCATAGTCGATGATGGTTACATTGAGTCCCTGAGGTGTGCGTTTTATGCAGATATTGTTAGATTTGATGTCAAGATGAGTCCAGCCACAAGAGTGAATATCAATCAGAATATTGCACACCTGTGAAAGAACATCAAATATTTCATGACGGCTTAGTGCATGTTTTCTGTTAAGTTGCTCCAGTGTTTCTCCTGCATATTCTGTCACTATTGCCAAGTGTTCTGGGCAAACTGCTATTAGTTTTTGGACTCCTGGGATGTCCTGAAGAGCCTGAAGGGCGCGGATCTCTCGAACTAAGGATTTGAGACATTCCGATCTATCTGGGCAAGATTTTGTTACCCAGCATGAAGAGGATACAGTAGTAACATAACATGTGCCATAAGAGCCTGATCCAAGCCGCTTACAGCTTTCCTCATTGAACAAAAAGTTGTGCATAAGAGCTCCAAACACATTGACTTTGTACTGTGTACACACATTTTGCAGCAATTCCACGGAGACTTTCTTAATGCATTGTTCAAAATTCTTCTGTGGTTTTGACTCCATACGTAACCATATTAGGGGATCTGCCAATGACTGTATTTCAGGCTTCATTCCTACACACTTAAAATGATCTTGTATAGGATGTAGCCGTGGACGTTTGTGAGAGTCATTCCAATACTTGTGTACAGAATCCTCACAGACTCTCTTCCGCTTTCTCTCAGTGTCATCCTTTCCAGCCATCTTGAATCACCTTCGATCACAGGAACAGGAACAAAGTTTAACTTACTTCTATACCATAAAAAATATTACTGATTTTCTCAAAATAGAATATATACTTAAATGTAGTGATGTTACCTTATATATATATGAGGAAGATATTAAAATAATACTGATAATCCTTAGAGTACATATTTTAATGTAGTGGTAGCTGAGTGTAATGGTGGTAGCTGAGTGTAGTAGTGGTAGCTGAGTGTAGTGATGGTAGCTGAGTGTAGTGATGGTACCTGAGTGTAGTCCACTAACATCACTTACTGACCATATGGTACAGGGTACCATATGGTTTTAGTGGCCGTAATGAAGTGTTACTTTGTACACATAAAAAGATGTAAACATAAGTTTGTGTGACTGACTGACTTGACTGACTGACTGACTTGACTGACTGACTGACTGACTGACTGACTGACTGACTGACTAACTTGACTGACTGTATGACTTGACTGACTTACTGAATGACTTGACTGACTTACTGAAAGGCTTGACTGACTTACTGAATGACTTGACTGACTTACTGAATGACTTGACTGACTTACTGAATGACTTGAATGACTTGACTGACTTACTGAATGACTTGACTGACTTACTGAATGACTTGACTGACTTACTGAATGACTTGACTGACTTACTGAATGACTTGACTGACTTACTGAATGACTTGACTGACTTACTGAATGACTATACTGGACTTACTGAATGACTTGACTGACTTACTGAAGCGCTGCTACTGAAGCTTGACTGACTTACTGAATGACTTGACTGACTTACTGAATGACTTGACTGACTTAGAGCCAAGCTGACTCTGATGCTGACTGACTTACTGAAGCTGAAACGACTGACTACTAAATACTTGCTGACTTACTGAATGACTTGACTGACTTACTGAATAGCTTGACTGACTTACTGAATGACTTGCTGACTTACTGAATGCTTGACTGACTTACTGAATGACTTGACTGGCTACTGAATGAGCTTGACTGACTTACTGAATGACTTGACTGACTTACACTTACTGAATACTTGACTCTACGAATGACTTGACTGACACTAATACTGACCACTGAATATACGTGACACTAATGCGCTGACTACTAATAACTGCTGACTTACTGGCTGCCTTACTGAATGCTGCTGACTTACTGAATGACTGAATGAACTGCTATGACTTGAGCTTCTAATACTTGACTGACTTACTGAAGCTTGATTACTGACTGCTGAATGACGCGAACTGAAGCTTACTGACTACTCACAGGCCTTACTGAAGCTTGACGACTACGACTGGCTTACAATGCGCGCTTACTGAATCGCGACTTACTGAAGACGCGCTTACTGAATGCTGCTGCTTACTGAATACTGACTTACTGAAAAGAGACGACTTACTAGACACGCTTACTGAATGCTGCGACTTACTGAGCGACGCTTACTGAATGGCTTGAGCCAGCGACTGACTTACTGAATGACGCCTACTGATGACTGACTGACACTGAATGACTTGACTGACTACTGAACCTGACTACTGAATCGCTTACTGAACTGCTGACTTACTGAATGACTTGACTGACTTACGTGACTACTGAATGCGCTGACTTACTGGCGCGCACTGAGTGACGACTTACGAAGATTGAATGCTGCTGACTTACTAGCGACTTACTGAAACTGCTGCAGAAGGCTTACTGACTTACTGAAATTGACTGTAGAACCCGTGCTGAATACTTGCTGACTTACTGACGCGCTTACTGAATGCTTACTGAATAGCGCTACTACTGCACTTACTGAAGCACTGACTTACAACATGACTTACTGACGATACTTGCTGACTTACTGAAGCTGACTGACTTACTAACGCTACTGAATGCTTGCTGACACTGGCACTGACACTGAAGCGCGCTTACTGAAGCGACGTTACTACGCGCACTGAAGACGAAGCGCTGACTTACTGAATGCTTGACTGCTACTGAATGACTTGACTGACTTACTGAATACTGATAAACGACTACTGGGCGCAGCTTACTGAATACGCGACACTAGCGACTGATACTAGCGCTGACTTACTGAATGACTGACTGACACTGAATGCTTGACTGACTTACTGAATGACCTGAATGACTTGCGCTTACTGAATGACTTGATGACTTACTGACACTGAGCTGACTGACACTGATGACTGAGCTTACTGTACGCTCACTGAATCGCTGCTTACTGAAACGCCTGAATGCTTGACTGCACAATCGCGACTGAAGACTTGACGACTTACTGAATACTGACTGACTTACTGAATACTTGAATGACACTGATAAATACGACACTGATGCTTGACTGACTTACTGAATAACTGACTTCTGAACTGACTACTGAATGCTTGACTGACTACTGAATGACTTGAACTTACTAGACTTCTGCTTACTGAGCGCTGACACTGAATGACGACTGACTTACTGACGACTACTGAAGCTTACTGACTTACTAATGACTGACGCTTATGAATTGACTTGAATGCGCGACTTACTGAAGCGCGCTTACTGAAGCGCGACTACTGAATGGCTTGACTGACTACTGGCGAAACGCTGACTTACTGAATGACGCTGACTTACTGAATGACTTACGAACTGACTGATACTGCCACTTACGATCTGAATGCTTGACTGCTACTGAATACTGCGCACTGAATGACTGCTGACTTACTGAATACTTGACTGACTTACTGAATGCGCTACTTACTGAAGCTTAAAACGACTTACTGAGGCTTGCTGACTACTGAATGACTTGACGACTACTGAATGCGCTTACAACGCTGACTTACTATGACCAAACGACTGACTTACTGAATGACTGATGACACTGAACTTACTGACTTACGGCTACTTATGACTACTGACTTACTGAATGAAGCTTGACTGACTTACTGAATGACTGACTGACTTACTGAATGACTGCTGACTTACTGAATGACTTGACTGACTTACTGAATGACGCTGACTACTGAATGACTTGACTGACTACTTGAATGCTTGACTGACTTACTGAATGCTGGATAGACTGACTTACTGAATGACTTGACTGACTTACTGAATACTGGGCTTGACTGAGGCTTGAATGACTACTGAATGCTTGCTGACTTACTGAATGGCTTGACTGACTTACTGAATGACTTAAACCGCTGACTTACTGAATGCTTGACTGACTTACTGAATGACTTGACTGACTTACTGAATGAGCACTACTGAATGCTTGACTGACTTACTGAATGACTACTGAACTTGACTGAATGCGACTTACGCTGAAGCTTGACTGACTTACTGAATGACTGGGACTGACACTGAATGCTTGACTGACTTACTGAATGACTTTACTGAAACTTGACGACTTACTGAATAGCTTGACTTACTGATGAACTTGACTGACTTACTGAATGACTTGACTGACTTACTGAATGACTTGAGCCGAGCTCTGACTTACTAAAGCTTGACTGACTTACTGAATGACTTGCGACTTACTGATACTGACCTGACTTACCTGAATGCTTGACTATACTGAATGACTTGACTGACTTACTGAATGACTTGACTGAGTGCTGCTGACTTACTGAATGACTTGACTGACTTACTGAAGCTGACTGACTTACTGAACGGCTGACTTACTGAACGGCTGACTTACTGAATGACTGGCTTACTGAAACGCTGACTTACTGATACTTGACTGACTTACTGACAAATGAGCTTAGCTTGACTGACTTACTGAATGACTTGACTGACTTACTGAATGACTTGACTGACTTACTGAATGACTTGGCTGACTTACTGAATACTGCTGACTTACTGAATGTGAATGACTTGACTGACTTACTGAATGACTTGACTGATTACTGAATGACTTGACTGACTTACTGTGAATGACTTGACTGACTTACTGAATGACTTGACTGACTACTGAATACTTGAATGACTTGACTGACTTACTGAATGACTTGACTGACTTACTGAATGACTTAGACTGACTTACTGAATGACTTGACTGACTTACTGCACTGACTTACTGAATGCTTGACTGACTTACTGAATGCTGACTGACTTGACTGAATGACTTACTGACTTACTGAAGCTTGACTGACTTACTGAATGGCTTGACTGACTTAACTGAAATGCGACTGACTTACTGAATGACTTGACTGACTTACTGAATGACTTGACTGACTTATTGAATGACTTGACTGACTTACTGAATGACTTGACTGACTTACTGAATGACTTGACTGACTTACTGAATGACTTGACTGACTTACTGAATGACTTGACTGACTTACTGAATGACTTGACTGACTTACTGAAAGGCTTGACTGACTTACTGAAAGGCTTGACTGACTTACTGAATGACTTGACTGACTTACTGAATGACTTGACTGACTTACTGAATGACTTGACTGACTTACTGAATGACTTGACTGACTTACTGAATGACTTGACTGACTTACTGAATGACTTGACTGACTTACTTGACTGACTTACTGAATGACTTGACTGACTTACTGAATGACTTGACTGACTTACTGAATGACTTGACTGACTTACTGAATGACTTGACTGACTTACTGAATGACTTGACTGACTTACTGAATGACTTGACTGACTTACTGAATGGCTTGACTGACTTACTGAAAGGCTTGACTGACTTACTGAACGGCTTGACTGACACACTGAAAGGCTTGACTGACTTACTGAACGGCTTGACTGACTTACTGAACGGCTTGACTGACTTACTGAACGGCTTGACTGACTTACTGAACGGCTTGACTGACTTACTGACGGCGTGACTGACTTACTGAACGGCTTGACTGACTTACTGAACGGCTTGACTGACTTACTGAACGGCTTGACTGACTTACTGAACGACTTGACTGACTTACTGAACGACTTGACTGACTTACTGAATGACTTGACTGACTTACTGAATGACTTGACTGACTTACTGAATGACTTGACTGACTTACTGAATGACTTGACTGACTTACTGAATGACTTGACTGACTTACTGAATGGCTTGACTGACTTACTGAACGGCTTGACTGACTTACTGAACGGCTCCCAGATTTTTTGTATAGTGCGCACACTGACCACAAAGACCCATTCTCTTAGATGTAGGCCTATCAGCCTTCTCGTGCTAAATTTGAGGCCGCTAGAATTTAGGAGTAGTACTACGGTTTGGACCCAGAACTCAAAGCTGTAGAACTACGGCACGGACCCTGAAAGGGTTAAGTGCCTGTCCAGTGCCTTCTTGAAATCAACCTCCTGGGTGCCACGGTTGCTTGGCATATGCAAGATATCGTAATGAACAGACCAAAATCTGATTCAGAAACACAGATCTGAGATTCATACAGGATGCTTATGTAGGGAGCTCTGGGATGGGGGTGGCAGGGAAGGAAGCTAGGCCTCCCCCACAAAGACAATAGTCTGTCCCACAGGCAGACTGCTAAGAGGGAAAAATCCCCACAAAGTGTTAGTTGAGAATATACTGCAATTTTGCATTAGTGTAATTGATAAAAATGTGGTAAAGGAACCCGTGGTAATCAACGGTCTGCTGTAACACACAAAGTATTATAATTGGTTCCACTACAATGAAAATACAGTATGCAATGATTTTTTTTTATATTTTATTAAAGAATAATAAAAATGTTGTCTTATTCAAGTTTATTATAAAGTAAATAATGAAAAAACTCTTACATTTTTTTTTTATTTTTTTTTTTTATTAACACATCGGCCGATTCCCACCAAGGCAGGGTGGCCCGAAAAAGAAAAACTTTCATCATCATTCACTCCATCACTGTCTTGCCAGAAGGGTGCTTTACACTACAGTTATAAAACTGCAACATTAACACCCCTCCTTCAGAGTGCCGGCACTGTACTTCCCATCTCCAGAACTCAAGTCCGGCCTGCCGGTTTCCCTGAATCCCTTCATAAATGTTACTTTGCTCACACTCCAACAGCACGTCAAGTATTAAAACCATATGCCTCCATTCACTCCTATCATATACGCTCACACATGCCTGCTGGAAGTCCAAGCCCCTCGCACACAAAACTTCCTTTACCCCCTCCCTCCAACCTTTCCTAGGCCGACCCCTACCCCGCCTTCCCTCCAATACAGATTTATACACTCTCGAAGTCACTCTGTCTCGTTCCATTCTCTCTACATGTCCAAACCACCTCAACAACCCTCCTCAGCTCTCTGGACAATCGTTTTGGTAATCCCGCACCTCCTCCTAATTTCCAAACTCCGAATTCTCTGCATTATATTCACACCACACATTGACCTCAGACATGACATCTCCACTGCCTCCAGCCTTCTCCTCGTTGCAACATTCATCACCCATGCTTCACACCCATATAAGAGCGTTGGTATAACTATACTCTCATACATTCCCTCTTTACTTCCATGGACAAGGTTCTTTGTCTCCACAGACTCGAAGTGCTCCACTCACCCTTTTCCCCTCATCAATTCTATGATTCACCTCATCCTTCATAGACCCATCCGCCGACATGTCCACTCCCAAATATCTGAATACATTCACCTCCTCCATACTCTCTCCCTCCAATCTGATATCCAATCTTTCGTCACCTATTCTTTTTGTTATCCTCATCACCTTACTCTTTCCTATATTCACTTTCAATTTTCTTCTTTACACACCCTACCAAATTCATCCACCAACCTCTGCAGCTTCTCTTCAGAATCTCCCAAAAGCACAGTGTCATCAGCAAAAAGCAACTGTGACAACTCCCACTTTGTATTTGCTTCTTTATCTTTTAGCCCAACACCTCTTGCCAAGACCTCGCATTCACTTCTCTTACAACCCCATCTATAAATATATTGAACAACCACGGTGACATCACACATCCTTGTCTAAGGCCCACTTTTACTGGGAAATAGTCCCCTTCCCTCCTACACACTCTAACCTGAGCCTCACTATCCTCATAAAAACTCTTCACTGCTTTCAGTAACCTTCCTCCTATTCCATACACCTGCAACATCTGCCACATTGCCCCCTATCTACCCTATCATACGCCTTTTCCAAATCCATAAATGCCACAAAAACATCTTTACCCTTATCCAAATACTGTTCACCTATATGTTTCACTGTAAACACTTGGTCTACACACCCCTACCTTTCCTAAAGCCCCTTGTTCATCTGCTATCCTGCTTTCTGTTTTACTCTTAATTCTTTCAATAATAACTCTACCATACACTTTACCAGGTACACTCAACAGACTTATTCCCCTAAAATTTTTGCACTCTCTTTTGTCCCCTTTGCCTTTATACAAAGGAACAATACACGCTCTCTGCCAATCCCTAGGTACCTTACCCTCTTCCATACATTTATTAAATAATAGCACCAACCACTCCAAAATTATATCCCCACCTGCTTTTAACATTTCTATCTTTATCCCATCAATCCCAGCTGCCTTACCCCTTTCATTCTACCCACTGCCTCACGAACTTCCCTACACCCACAACTGGCTCTTCCACACTCCTACAAGATGTTATTCCTCCTTGCCCTACACACGAAATCACAGCTTCCCTGTCTTCATCAACATTTAACAAATCCTCAAAATATTCTCTCCATCTTCCCGATACCTCTAACTCTCCATTTAATAACTCTCCTCTCCTATTTTTAACTGTCAAATCCATTTGTTCTCTAGGCTTCCTCAACTTATTAATCTCATTCCAAAACTTTTTCTTATTTTCAACAAAATTTGCTGATAACATCTCACCCACTCTCTCATCTGCTCTCTTTTTACATTGCTTCACCACTCTTTTAACCTCTCTTTTTCTCTCCATATACTCTTCCCTCCTTGCATCACTTCTACTTTGTAAAAACCTCTCATATGCTAACTTTTTCTCCCTTACTACTCTCTTTACATCATCATTCCACCAATCGCTCCTCTTCCCTCCCGCACCCACTCGCCTGTAACCACAAACTTCTGCTGAACACTCTAACACTACCTTTTTAAATCTACCCCATACATTTTCGACCCCATTGCCTACCCTCTCACTAGCCCATCTATCCTCCAATAGTTGTTTATATCTTACCCTAACTGCCTCCTCTTTTAGTTTATAAACCTTCACCTCTCTTTTACTTACTGATTCTATTTTCCTTGTATCCCATCTACCTTTTACTCCCACTGTAGCTATAACTAAAAAGTGATCTGATATATCTGTAGCCCCTCTATAAACATGTACATCCTGAAGTCTACTCAACAGTCTTTTATCTACCAATACATAGTCCAACAAACTACTGTCATTACGCCCTACATCATATCTTGTATACTTATTTATCCTCTTTTTCTTAAAATATGTATTACCTATAACTAAACCCCTTTCTATACAAAGTTCAATCAAAGGGCTCCCATTATCATTTACACCTGGCACCCCAAACTTACCTACTACACCCTCTCTGCATGTTTCTCCCACTTTAGCATTTAGGTCCCCTACCACAATTACTCTCTCATTTGGTTCAAAAGTTCCTATACATTCGCTTAACATTTCCCAAAATCTCTCTCTCTCCTCTACACTCCTCTCTTCTCCAGGTGCATACACGCTTATTATGACCCACTTTTCGCATCCGACCCTTATTTTAATCCACATAATCCTTGAATTTACACATTTATATTCCCTCTTTTCCTTCCATAACTGATCCTTCAACATTATTGCTACCCCTTCCTTAGCTCTAACTCTCTCAGATACTCCTGACTTAATCCCATTTATTTCTCCCCACTGAAACTCGCCTACCCCCTTCAGCTTTGTTTCGCTTAGGGCCAGGACATCCAACTTCTTTCATTCATAACATCGGCAATCATCTCTTTCTTATCATCCGCACTACATCCACGCACATTCAGACAACCCAATTTTATAAAGTTTTTCTTCTTCTTGTTTTTAGTGGATTTGTACAGGAGAAGGGGTTACTAGCCCATTGCTCCCGGCATCTTAGTCGCCTCATACGACACGCATGGCTTACGGAGGAAAGATTCTTTTCCACTTCCCCATGGACAATAGAGAAAATATAAAGAACAAGAGCTATTAAGAAAAAGAAGAAAAACCTAGATGTGTGTATGTATATATATGCATGTGTATGCCAGTGTAGTGTGACCTAAAGTGTAAGTAGAAGTAGCTAGATATACCTGTTATCCAGCGTGTTTATGAGACAGAAAAAAGACACCAGCAATCCTACCATCATGTAAAACAGTTTCAGGTTTCTGTTTCACAGTCACCTGGCAGGACGGTAGTACCTCCCTGGGTGGTTGCTGTCTACCAACCTACTACCTATTTTATTGTTGATCTAAATTAAGGTTTCCATCAGTCATTTCTTGTGAGTGTTATTCAAGCGTCATGGACATTTGTGAGTCCAGGTCATTGTAACCAAGCTGCCTTCCATTGTCTGTTATTTCTTGTGAGTGTGATTCAAGCATCACGGGCATTTGTGAGTCCAGGTCATTGTAACCAAGCTGTCTTCCATTGTCTGTTATTTCTTGTCAAGCATCACAGACATTTGTAAGTCCAGGTCATTGTAACCAAGCTGTCTTTCATTGTCTGTTATTTCTTCAACAACAGCTTGTACTTTAGCGTAAATGTCAAAAAATAACAAATTATCAGGATATTTATAAGCAGCTATATATTTTTAAATGTTTATACTGTAGTGTACTGTATACTGTAATAAACAGAACAGAGGAAATCAGCTGTAATATACATTACTTAGGTTTGCATACTGGTCGGACAGCTGGTGCTAAGTCCGAGTGGTCATTAAACAGGTCGGTCATTAAGTGAGGAGTGCCTGTATTTGCTAAGAGTAGTTTATCAAAATTTAAAATATAACATAGTTCTGTAAACATGTATATAACAATACAATTTTTATTTCTCTGGAAAGGTTACAATGTGTGATTTACATTTTATAAAATTTTGTTAAAAACAAAGTCACTATCATACCTGAACATTTCTGGCAGACTAATACGTACTTACACACTACTTAAAACTAGTCATAGCTTATACACTGCTAGATTTTCAATTATTCATTACAGTGGACCCCCAGAAATCGAACATTCTTCGTTCCAAAATGCTGTTCAAGTGCTGTTACCGAACGAATTTATTCCTATAAGGAATAATGTAAATTAGATTAGTCCATTTCAGACCCCCAAAAATACACTTACAAAAGCACTTACAATAATAAACTTACATAATAGGTCGAATTGGGAGGCGTTCGATTTCTGGGGGTCCACTGTACAGTGGACCCTCAGTTAACGAAAAAACTTCATCCCAGAAGCCTGCTTAAGTGCCATTACCAAACAAATTTACTTCCTTAAGAAATAATGTCACGTAGGTTAGTCTATCAGACCCCCAAAAATACACTTCCACATGCACTTACAATATTATACTTACATAATTGTACGATTTCCGGGGTGTTCGTTAACCGAGGGTCCACTGTATTTTACTATATTTTTAAAGTGAGCTAGCCAAAAATTTTATAATAAGATTTATAGTAGTGAGGTAGCAAAAAACAAGTAACAGTACATATTACAATTATTACAATTTACAATGTTACAGTTTTAATCATGTACTGTACATATGAAACGCAGCTACCTCCCCAGTCCCAGCCTAGGGTCAACACAGCATCTAATGATGCCTTATTGTCTATTCCCTCAGGCAGACTCAGAGTGGACAAAAGTATAAGAATACATGAAACAAATAAAAAGGGGGAAATAACTAGAATTTGAGAGAAAAAAAGCTAGTAGTGTATTGTGTGTACAGTGGACCCTCGGTTAATGAAAAAAATTCATTGCAGAAGCCTGCTCAAGTGCCATTACCGAACGAATTTACGTTCTTAAGAAATAATGTCATGTAGGTTAGTCTATTTCAGACCCCCAAAACTACACTTCCACAAGAACTTCCAAAATTATACTTACATAATTGCACGATTTCCAGGGTATTCGTTAACCGAGGGTCCACTGTATTAGGAATATGCTGCCACCACCTGCTCTTTTAACAGTGGAAGAGATGAAAGTAGCTAAATTCATAGCAGAAGCTAGTAGTGTATTGTTAGGAATATGCTGCTACCACCTGCTCTTTTAACAGTGGAACAGATGAAAGTAACTAAAGTCATAGCAGAAGGAAGAGACACAGAATTTGGCTTAGAGCAGGATAGGTAGAACAAGGTATTGGTTCTCATAAGTAGTGGCTCTCAGGGCAGCTTGATCTGAGAATTTTTTCAGTAGGCAGCTTACCAGAGGCTTGACTCTCCAGAAGAAAAAAGGTATCAATAAACTTCCCAATTTAACCCTTTCAGGGTCCAAGGCCATTTCTGGAAGGGGGGTGCCAGTGTCCAAGAATTTTTGAAAAAAAAAAAAAAATTCTTACAGAATTAACCCTTCTTGAAAACCTGTTCCTGGGGGTCGAAAAATTTAAAAAAAAAAAAAATTTCTTATGAAATGATAATCTTCTTCTGATCCTAACGCCACCAAAATTATGAAATTTGATCGAAAACTAACGGAATTATGCTTTCGCGAATTTAGCAGTATCAATGACATTTACGCATCGGCGATTTTGCCCACTTTGAGCCCTATTTTCGGCAAATTCCAATGTTACAGTCTACTCAAATAATAGCTATTTTGCTAGAATTCCATTTCTTCTATCGATTGAGTACAAGAAACCGCCTATTTATCAATTTCAACTACCCAAAATAGTGGTCAGAAAATGGCTATTTGGTCAATTTCACACAAATTTCAAACGATGCCAATTTCAAAATAGGGTCCAGAATGAACAAGACAGACATTCCTGGCACTAAAATAACATCTTTTCTGTTCATTAGTCACGTCTCCAGGCCCCTCTTACATTACTTTTGCTTTTCATTTTGAATTTTTATTCTCACAAAAAATAGAAGATATACTGTTATGTATACAACTGCATCATTGTAAAAATGGTATAAATAATATCAGCGCACTTGTGCAAGAATATTAGACTATCCAGTTGATGTGTATTGGACGCTTGGTGTGATTTGTATACTCTTGAACATCGTCAAAAATCAAACATTTTTGTTACTTTGAGCTCAATTTCAAGGTATCCATCATTGTCAAACCAATCAAAATCATCTCCATTTCTGTGATATATCTTCCATTCTATCAAATGAGACTAAGAAAACGAGAATACATCAATAAATACCATACGAAAATAGACTGCAAATGCGCTGTTTTAAACCAAAAAAACGGTCAGAGTTTTTTTCTCAAATTATGCAGTGTGTAATGCAGGAATTTTTTTATACAGTGCACACTGACCACATAGACCCATTCTTTCATATGTAGGGCTACCAGCCGTTTCCCACTTAGTTTGAGGCCGCTAGAATATGCAAAAATGTTGTATATTAGTAATGTTCTATTATATATTTACAAATGTACAGTGACTGGACATGTTCCTATAGGTGGATGACGAAGCACTTTGTGTTGGAAACTGCTGGGTCAGTGCCTTGAGAGCCATACTGCTCAGTCTGAGCTGGTGCCTCCTTCCACCAACATCACTTACTGACCATATGGTACAGGGTACCACATGGTTTTAGTAGTGTTACTGAATCAGTAACACTACTGACAATGGTGCAGGGTACCATATGGTACAGATACCAGGATCCCTATGGAAATAAGTCACCTTGACTTTTTTGGGTTATCCTAGGAGCTTTCCACATATGCTGCTATGTATGATAATCTATGTACGTAACTGTATTTGTGTACACCTGAATAAACTTACTCAAGCACATGTGGCATCATAAGTAAGTTTAATCAGGTACATATACACAAATAGTTACATACCATAGCAGCATATGTTTTGAGAACCTAGGATAACCCATAAGTCACTTATTTCTAATTGGGTCCCAGTACCTTGTGCCATATGGTATATTGTACCATATGGTACAATGTACCATGTGGTGTACCATATGGTACATTGTACCATATACCATTGTATGATATGGTACCATATGGTACGTACCATTGTACCATATGGTTTAAAACCACAGAATTCCTCTTCAGCTCCACTTCCATCATTCTTAGAACTACAAGTTGGGAAAAGGAGAGTCAGAATTCACCCGGGGAGTGAGAGCTTCCTTTCCGCCACACAAAGCTACTTAGGCGACATTCCCACAATGCCATGCGGGCTCCCAGGTTTTTTGTATAGTGTGCACACTGACCACAGAGACCCATTCTCTTAGATGTAGGTATATCAGCCTTCTCGTGCTAAATTTGAGACCGCTAGTATAGTTATACCAACACTCTTATATGGGTGTGAAGCATGGGTGATGAATATTGCAACGAGGAGAAGGCTGGAGGCAGTGGAGATGTCATGTCTGAGGTCAATGTGTGGTGTGAATATAATGCAGAGAATTCGGAGTTTGGAAATTAGGAGGAGGTGCGGGATTACCAAAACTATTATCCAGAGAGCTGAGGAGGGGTTGTTGAGGTGGTTCGGACATGTAGAGAGAATGGAACGAGACAGAATAACTTTGAGTGTATAAATCTGTAGTAGAGGGAAGGCGGGGTAGGGGTCGGCCTAGGAAAGGTTGGAGGGAGGGGGTAAAGGAAGTTTTGTGTACGAGGGGCTTGGACTTCCAGCAAGCATGTGTGAGCGTATTTGATAGGAGTGAATGGAGACAAATGGTTTTTAATACTTGACGTGCTGTTGGAGTGTGAGCAAAGTAACATTTATGAAGGGATTCAGGGAAGCCGGCAGGCCGGACTTGAGTCTTGGAGATGGGAAGTACAGTGTCTGCACTCTGAAGGAGGGGTGTTAATGTTGCAGTTTTATATTTGTAGTGTAAAGCACCCCTCTGGCAAGACAGTGATGGAGTGAATGATGATGAAAGTTTTTCTTTTTCGGGCCACCCTGCCTTGGTGGGAATCGGCCGATGTGTTAATAAAAAAAAAATAAAAAAAATAGAATTTAGGCGTAGTACTACCGTTTGGACCCAGAACTCAAAGCTATAGAACTATGACACGGACCCTAAAAGGGTTAATACACTTTATAACTTTAACCCATAAATGGTCCAAACGTATATATACATTAGTATCGCTACTGCCCCAAATGTATATTTACATTTTATTTTTCCTGCCTCCAAATTTGGCATGATTGGCCTGAGATGCCTAGTCAGCATAGAATGGGTCTTAACACTTGGTGTGCTCTGTATTAAAAAAATCTGGTACCACTTAGTACCTTGTGGGAGCACCAGTTCAAATGAGCGCCAGCTAGAGCAAACAGCGCAGCAAACACCTGGGATTCATTGATTTCATGTAGTATTAACTCTCACATTTTAAGGGGAAAGTGATGTTGACCCCAAGTTTAGTGACTTTGAGGTGAATGTGGCCAAAAGTGGTCGAGGAAATATCAAAAACCTCGATAATAACCCATGTGCAACTATTACAACCTCAGGTTCAATGGCCTGTTATCCTGAGTGTAAAAGGGAGCTTGGAGCAAAGAAACACAGTAGAAGATGCTTAGAATTTGTATTTCCTTTACCAAGCAGTTAGATTAATATCAGACTTTTGTCTTTTCCTTCACCAATTATTACAAAAGGGCTTTACAATTATTTACACTATATACACAAAGAGTACAGTGGACCCCCGGTTAACGAACACCCCGGAAATCGTACAATTATGTAAGTATAATATTGTAAGTGCTTGTGGAAGCATATTTTTGGGGGTCTGAAATAGACTAACCTACGTGACATTATTTCTTAAGAAAGTAAATTCGTTCGGTAATGGCACTTGAACAGGCTTCTGGAATGAATTTTATTCGTTAGCCAGGGGTCCACTGTAGTATTAGTGCACGCCATGGTTGTCTAGGCTAAACAGCAGCCAAAAGACAGACAACCTTCCACAACCAGCTCTATGCAGGAATTCCAATGACAAACTGCGAGTGGTATCCATGTCACCTTTGTCATTGTTAAACTCGCATTTTAATTGGCTGAACCGAGTCGTTGATTTGATGATGGGGCCCCATCGCCAAACCCTTAACGATGGTTCGCTGGTTGGAGGAGAGCCTATGTGGGTGTGTTTAACATGCTCCGAATAAAGATTACATACAGTGGACCCTCGGTTAACGAATACCCCGGAAATCGTGCAATTATGTAAGTATAATTTTGTAAGTTCTTGTGGAAGTGTATTTTTGGGGGTCTGAAATAGACTAAACTACGTGAAATTTTTCCTTAAGGGAGTAAATTCGTTCGGTAATGGCACTTGAGCAGACTTCAGGCGTGAAGTTTTTACGAAACTCGGGAGTCCACTGTACTCTTTGCATGCAACACCCCCACCCCAAGGGGGCTCAGGACTAGGCTTCCACCTCAAATGGGTAGAGTGCCACCATGGCACATTATAATAATGAGACCGCCTTTCCCCTCAACCATCCCGCTCATTAGATAAAGCTAAACTTTTTCTCGAGACATAAAGTCCGGCTTTAAACTTAAGAGTGAGACAGCAGACGGTAGGGCTAGCGTAGGTCCAAGGTGCCTGCGGTCTGTAGCAGGGCACCTCCCCGCTAAAAAAAAAAAACCCACTAGGGGAAAAAAAAGGGCTGGTTCAAACCAAAGTCCCTAACACATCCTAACTAAATGCAATGACTTCTGGACAACACATCAGCTAGCGTATTATTTTTGCCAGCGATGTGTATAATTTTTACATTGTAGGGTTGCAACCTAATACTCCAACTCATGAGTCTGGTATTTTTGTTTTTGATGCATTGGATGAAAACCAGAGGGTTGTGGTCGTTGTAGATGGTGACCACCTGAGAGGACTGGCTCACGTAGACATCAAAATGCTCTAATGCCAGAAGTAGAGCCAGGGTCTCCTTCTCTATAGTGGAGTAGGCCCTCTGGTGTGGTTGGTATTTGGCAGAAAAATATGCCACAGGCTGCAACCCATCATCCCCAGATTGCAGAAGCACTGCCCCCACTCCAGACTCACAAGCATCTGCCTGCAAAAAGAAAGGTTTTGAAAAGTCTGGTGACAAAAGAATGGGTGCAGTACAAAGTAATCTCTTTGCTTTCGTAAAAGCATCTTGACATTCTGGGGTCCAATTAAAGGGAACTTTGTGACTGGTAAGTGAGGTTAGATGCAATAATATCTGCAAATTTTTTACAGAATCTTGTATAAAACCCTACCATCCCTAGAAAACGTTGAAGGGATTTCCTGTCAGGGAGGACGGGATAATTTTTAATTTGCCAGAATTTTTGCAAATTTAGGGGCCACTTTGCCACTACCTACTGCATGGCCCAAAAAATTAATAGTAGATTGGCCAAAGGATGACTTTGATAAATTAACATTTAAATGAAAACTCTGGAAGGTCTCAAAGAGAGCCTTAAGCCTAAACACATGTTGGTCCCAAGTGTCCGACACAACAACTATATCACCTAGGTAAGCGGCCGTGCCTTCAAGTTCTTTAATAGCCTGATGGATAAGTCTCTGGAATGATGCAGGAGAGTTTTTCATTCTGAAGGGGGTCACTGGAATTACGAAGGCAGAGATTTCCTTCGCCTTATCTGTTAAAGGTACTTGATAGTAACCTTTAAGGAGGTCCAATTTGGATACAAAAGTAGCCTTACCCACAAAGTCGATTACATCATCCAGATGTGGCAGAGGATAGGCATCTGCAATTGTGACCTCATTCACCTTATGGTAATCTGTGCACATTCGGAACCCTCTATCAGCTTTGTTAACAAGGATGCACGGTGAAGCCCACGGACTAGATGACTCCTCCACTAACCCATGCTCTAACAGAAATTCTACCTCCTGTTGAAGTAGCCTCTGTTTTTCAGGATTAGCTCTGTAAGGGGAGAGTTTAATAGGTTTAGAGTTTCCAACATCTACATCATGATATCCTAATGTACATTTTTTCGGCACATCCAAAAAAATATCAGGATAAGACTGTAGGAGTGCAGTTAAATTAGTTACTTGAGACCTGGTCAAACCTAACATTAAAGGTTTAGGGTCCTTGAGGAGGACCGAATTTGGAAGCTTTACATTAATCTCAGAGTGCAAAGAGTCAGGGGTCATCAGAGGCAGAGGACAGAGTCATTACTGGGACTTTATCTGGTGTGTTAAAGGCTTTAATTTGATTAATGTGGTAAGTTTTGCTTTTTGAGGTCTTGTCAATGGGAGATACCACATAATTTACATCAGATAATTTACTTATGAATTGCATTGGTCCTGTAAATCTAGCTTTCAAGGTGTGGCCAGGTATAGGCTCCTGTACCAACACCTTATCTCCTAGATGGAAGGAGCGAAATTTTGAGTTTCTGTCATACCTCTGTTTCATCGTATTCTGAGCTGCCTTCAAGTTAGCCTTAGCCAACTGACGTGCTACCTGCAACCTTGAAGAAGGGTTGTAGCGGGTTGTGGAGGCATCTTCTCCCATCCATCCTTCTTTGAGCACACGTAGAGGACCTCATACATTGTGCCCAAATATCAGCTCAAAAGGACTGTACCCTGTAGACTCTTGCACCGTTTCTCTCATTGGGAATAGCAACAGAGGTAGGAAAATGCATGCAAAATGTTCTCATCATTGTTTTTAACTTCTGATGGAATCTTTCCAAGGCGCCTTGGGACTGAGGATTATAGGCAGTGGATAGGTTATGAACTATTCCTAGCCTAGTTAATGCTTCCCTAAATGCTTTGGCAGTGAAGTTAGTACCTTGATCACTTTGAATAGTTTTAGGAATTCCAAAGCAAGAGATAAACTTAGTTAAAGCTTTAAGGATTGCTTTAGTGTTAATACTGCGCATAGGAACTGCCTCTGGATATCTAGTTACTCTATCCATGTTTGTGAATAAGTATTGATTTCCAGACTTAGCTTTAGGTAGTGGACCTACACAATCTATTATTAATTCTGAAAAAGGGTCTTTATTAACAGGAATGGGATGGAGAGGTGCAGGTTTAATGGGGTATCCAGGTTTCCCTACCTGCTGACATTCTGGACAACAGTGAATATGATTCTTTACATCTTGCCTTAACTTTGGCCAAAAGAATTCTTTTGTTATTCGGTATTGAGTTTTGGTAATACCCAAATGGCCTCCTAAAGAAGAGTTATGGGCTATTTTTAGTATCTGAGACCTAAACTTTCTGGGAACCACTAATTTATCTGTTTGCTGTTTTCCCTCCACCTCCTTACCAGTTTCAGTGCAGACTAAGTAATTATTTTTTAAGAGATATTTGACCGAGTGACACGAAGTGGATTTACCCATAGCTGCCTCAAAAGCATAGTTTAGTGAGACGTCTTTCCGTTGTTCCTCCCGAAAGGACAGTCCCTTAGGCATGGAAACAGAGACATCTGGCAACCCTGGAATAGGAAGGCTTGATCTGGGGCTGTTCACTAAATTTACGAGGCTCTGGCCAGTTTTCCTCGCAAAACAAATTGGTTAGTCCGAGATCAGAGTCGTCCAAGGACGAGTTAACAGTCTCATCAGACATCACTTTGGATTGTGCCCAAGTTATGGCCAACATCGGGGAAGAATTAATCATTATGGGTTCTACAGTGGTACCCCGGTTTACGATATTTTTTCGTTCCAGAATGCTGTTCAAGTGCCATTACCAAACGAATTTATCTCCTTAAGAAATGATGTAAAATAGACTAGTCCGTTTAGACCCCCAAAAGTACACTTACAAAAGCATTTAAAAAAATAAACTTACATAAAAGGGTGTGTTTTGGGACCATCGTAAACCGGGGTACCACTGTATACATTTAGTAGACTCAATGTTATTACCCAGTAATAGCATTGCATCCTTCAAAGGAAATCCCTCTGAGACACCAACAGTCAAATACCCAGTGTAGTATTTACTCTGCACATAGATTTGATGTAAAGGGACAGAAAACACTGCTCCTCCAAAAGCTTCTAACAGAACTGAGGACTGCAAAGAGGTTTGTTCAGAAAGGGGAAGTACTCCCTCTCTTATAAGTGAGCAATATGCTCCAGTATCCCTAAAGGTTCTAACTTCTATTTTCTCCGAATGTTCCTGAAGGGATATCTGAGAAGTGCTATAATAGGGGGCCATCCCCTTCTCTACCTCTTCCTGGGACATGTCATTAGGGATATTAGAAATTTTCCCAAATGGTTGGGGTTTACTTGGATAATTGGGTCTGATGTGACCAGGCTTGCCACAGTTGTAACACACCATCTCTGCTTTAACTTTGGCACCTCGTTGATTTTGTGGCTTACGCCACTCTGGATACTGCCACTTCGAATCACCATGCTGAGTAGTTTGATGTCTCTCACCCGGTTGACCAGGAGTGAAGTAACGCTGCTCACCAGGTGATTTAGTTGACTGCTGACGAGATTCACCTTCATCTTGACCTTTATTTCTCCACTCAGGAACTTTTCTTTGACTATCTCTGCTCATACCAGGCCGTTGAGGAAAGAGATAAGACCGCTCGGACAAGGAGCGGTTAGTTTCAAAAGTATCAGCCAACCTGGCTGCTTCCAATGCCTTAGGCAAGGAATGATCTTGCAGAAACACTCGAACCTCTGGACTAACAGACTCCAGCAGGTTGTCCACCAAGATGAGCTGCTTCAAATTTTCAAAATCAACGACTCCACTTGCCTTGTACCACTTTGTAAAAGCCCTGGTCTGCTGTTTCACAAAGTGAACGTAAGACTGACCCAACTGCCTTCTGCCGAGTTTGAATTCTTTCCTATACGTACTTGGCAGGAATACATTGATAAGCCCCAAGAACAGTGGTTTTTACAATGCGATAGTTATCAAAGTCATCATTTCCCAGGATGGAAGTAAATTCTTGTGCCTTACCAAACAACACAGTATGCACCAGTGACGCCCAATGAACCTCAGGCCACCCTAAAGCTCGAGCCTTGTTTTCAAATGCTTCGAAAAACTGTTCAGGCTCTGCCTCAACAAAACGAGGAACAAACTGTACTGCCCTTTACAAATTGAAGTTATCTACAATCTGATGGAATTGCCTCCTCTCCTTCTCTCTATCAAATTCCTCCTTAGCAAATGCACGCTGTTCTCTAGTTTGTTCAAGAGTGAGTCTGGCTAGTTCAAGTGCCAATGAACCAGATTCGCCTGTTGATAACCCCGCACCTGGGACTTCACGAAACTGTTGGTTTTGCTCAGGAGTTTCATCTCTCCCATTACTTTGTAGAAACCTTAATGGTGACCTATGTCTAACAGCTCCTGTAGAGGGAGAAACACAAGTCTGATTTTCCATAGTTTCAGCTTGTAGTTTACACCTTATAATATCACGCAGCTGCGCAGCAGTAAGGTATGCTGGTATTCAACACCAATAGAACGAGCGATATGCCAACAATGCTGTAGAGAGAGTTTGGGCAACTTTAGTAGAGTTAACTCAGACACTAACCGTCTGACTCGAATAGGTGGCATTAACCCCCAACTCAACACGCTGTAGCACTATGCACGGTACGACTTGCAGTATACTCATATGATAGCAGAGCTGACACGCAATAGCAAAGCCAATATGCACACACACAATAGCAAGGCTGACACGCTATAGCAAATCAAATTGCAAATACTCACAATAGCAGGCTGACCATAGCGAAGCGAATGCAAAGATGACACAAAATTCGTGTAAGCAATGCCAGATAGCAAGCTATCTAGATACAAGACTAGCTCCTGCTCGAACTTCAACTCTAGGCTCAACTCCAAATTCAGCTCCGGGACAGGCTACCCATATTACAACCTCAGGTTCAATGGTCTGTTATCCTGAGTGTAAAGGGAGCTTGGAGCAAAGAAACACAGTAGAAGATACTTAGAATTTGTATTTCCTTCACCAAGCAGTTAGATTAATATCAGACTTTTGTCTTTTCCTTCACCAATTATTACAAAAGGGCTTTACAATTATTTACACTATATACAGAAAGAGTAGTATTAGTGCACGCCACGGTTGTCTAGGCTAAACTCCAGCCAAAAGACAGACAACCTTCCACAACCAGCTCTATGCAGGAATTCCAATGACAAACTGCGAGTGGTATCCACGTCACCTTTGTCATTGTTAAACTCGCATTTTAATTGGCTGAACCGAGTCGTTGATTTGATGATGGGGCCCCATCGCCAAACCCTTAACGATGGTTCGCTGGTTGGAAGGGAGCCTATGTGGGTGTGTTTAACATGCTCCGAATAAAGATTACATACTCTTTGCATGCAACAGCAACATTTATGCAACACCCTTACAGAATGTCTTATAACCTATGCCCTAAGTAAAGAGAAACAATTCTGGGACGAATACGTGTTTGGCTGGCTGGCTGGCTGGCTGGCTTTTTATCACTGTCTCTCTGTCTGTATCTATGTCTGTCTCTGTCTATCTCTCTCCATCTGACTCTGTTTATCTGTCTCACACGTACACAAATACAATTATATATAGTGTAAATTACCTAGGACAACCTAAAAAATCCAGACAAAGTACTATACAGTGGACCCCCGGTTAACGTTCTTAATCCATTCCAGGAGCTAGAGCTTTAACCGAAAAAAACGTTATCTGAAACCATATTTCCCATAAGAAATAATGTAAATACAATTAATCCGTTACAGACATCCAAAAAATATTCACAAAAAAATTATTTTTTTAAAGAATAACTATAGTTTTACATACAGAAAACACACACAAATACTACATACAATTTAAAATTTATAAATAAATTATAAAATAAACATTTAAAATAACATTTACTTACCTTTATTGAAGAGACTTGCTGGCATCTTTAAGACTGGGAGGAGGAGTGAGGGAGTGCTTAGTTTTTGGAAGGGGAATCTCCCTCCAAAAGGACTTCAGGTAACAAGTCCCTCTCTGGGGTTACTTCCCTTCTTGGTCTTTTAATGCCACTAGGACCAGCTTGAGAGTCACTAGAACTCTTCTTAGAAAAAAAACTGTCCAGAGTCTTCTGTTTCTGGCGACTCTTCAACATTTTTCTGAAGTGGGGCAAGATTCTGTCACTGAACATGTTGCAGATGTGGTTTGCTTCAGCTTGCTCAGGGTGGTGTTTTTCAACAAATGTCTGCACATCAGCCCATTTGAAAAAAATTTCCTTAATCTCTGAAGAAGTTACTACCTCAACCTGTCCAGCCTCCTCCTTTGAATCAATTTCCTTAAATTTTGTCTGCTGCTGTTGCTGATGAAGCTCTCTCAGCTCTTCAGTGGTTAGGTCTACCCTGTGCTCCTCCACCAACTCTTCCACATCCTCACCACTCACCTCCAACCCCAGGCTGTTCCCCAATGCCACTATAGAGTCCACAACAGGCACAAGGTCGTCAGGGCCAGCCTCAAATCCTTCAAAATCCCTCTTTTCAACACAATCTGGCCACAGTGGTCTCCAAGCAGAGTTCAAAGTCCTGGAAGTCACTCCCTCCCAAGCATTACCTATAAGGCCTATGCAATGCACGATATTGAAGTGATCTTTCCAGAACTCTCTTAGGGTTAATGCAGAGGCTGAAGTTACATCAAAGCACCTTTGAAACAATGCTTTGGTGTACAGTTTCTTGAAGTTGGAAATGACCTGCTGGTCCATGGGCTGGATAAGAGGAGTGGTGTTAGGAGGCAAGAACTTCACTGTGATGAAACTAAACTTATCAGACAAAAAGTCATCCAAGTTGTGAGGATGAGGAGGAGCATTGTCCAGTAGCAGGAGGCACTTGAGTGGCAATTTCTTTTCCAGGAGGTATTTCTTCACACTAGGGCCAAACACTGCAGTCAACCATTCCACAAAATAGTCCTTAGTGACCCATGCATTACTGTTAGCCTTCCAATGCACACACAAATTATTCCTGTTAACATTGTGTTTCTTGAAGGCTCTGGGATTTTCTGAGTGATACACCAGTAAAGGCTTCACTTTAAAATCACCACTGGCATTGGCACACATCATAAGAGTTAGCCTGTCTTTCATAGGCTTGTGTCCTGGCTGTGCCTTTTCCTCCTTAGTAATGAAGGTCCTCTTTGGCATTTTCTTCCAAAAGAGGCCTGTTTCATCACAATTAAACACTTACTGGGGGAGGAATTGTTCATTGTCTATGAACCCCTGGAATTCCTGCACAAATTTTTCAGCTGCTCGTTTGTCTGAGCTGGCTGCCTCACCATGCCTCACAACACAGTGTATGCCACTACGTTTCTTAAACCTCTCAAACCAGCCTCTGCTGGCTTTAAAATCACTCGCCTCACCACTGGTTCCAGGCATTGTCTTGACAAGATCTGCGTGCAACTGCCTTGCCTTTTCACAAATTATCGCCGTGGAAATACTATCACCCGCTATCTGTTTTTCATTGATCCATAACAGTAATAACTTCTCAACTTCATCCACTGTTTTCGATCTTTGTTTCGTAAATAAATCAACCCCTTTTGCAACGTTAGCTTCCTTGATTTCTTTTCTCTTTGCCAGGATAGTGGTGATAGTAGATTGTCTTTTTCCATACATCCTGGCAAGCTCACCCACACGTACGCCACTCTCATATTTTTCAACAATCTCCTTCTTCAGTTCGATGGTGTTCCTCACTCTCTTTACCACAGGGGTGCCACTAGGAAGCTTCTTTGGACCCATGGTGACTTATTTCACAGTGACAGTCACTAAATCACCAAAAAAGACACCAAATGTATTGTGAATGCTTGAAAGAGCGCGCTGGGTATTGTTCACTCAAGTGTAAAAAAAACGCTGGACTGGCGTCCTGGGAGGAGGTGTGCAAGCGCAGAGCGGGCAGACAGGTCCGTACGTAACGCTAGCTGAGTAAATAACGCTAGCCGAAAAAAATATTGAACGTAAAAAGCAACCTTTAGCCGAAAAAAACGTTATCTGGAATGAACGTTAGCCGGGGGTCCACTGTACTCTGCTTGTAGATATAATGTGTAAACATGACTGGCAAATACTTATTTACACTTGCTCAGGAACCAGACGTGATGAGGCAGTCATTTGTAATACCTGTTGGTTCAGGAGTGGCTCTCTCTGAGACGGGAGAGCTAGACACTAGACGGACAGACATTGACAGAGAGCTTGAGAGCTTTATAGATAGACAGACAGACAAGAGAGCTTGACAGATAGACTGAGAGCTTGACAGATATACAGAGAGCTTGACAGACAGATATACAGAGAGCTTGACAGACAGAGTTTGACAGACAGATAGACAGACAGATATGTTTGTGTAACAGTGAAAACAGAGGGGGATGCTCACCAAATGTCACCCCTTATCTTATAACTGCACCATCATGTACGCTCATCAAATGTCACCACTTATCACTGTCAGCAGTTTACTGACTTGTCTTACATCATGCTTCATGGGAACTTATTATTCTTATTCCTATTATTATTATTATTTTTATATACTCCCACGTATCCAAAACATTGCTGCGACCTATAAATACTTTGTATTATATATTCTTAGACAATAGTAAATGACCAAGGCAGGTGTATATGTCCACTTCTCAGGTTGTTTGTGACAATTTGAGTACAATTTCAGTACCTAATATTAGTGTTAGAACGACGAACTACTATAAATTTTAATTATCAGAACATACAAAATATATAAAATAATATAAATGGAGAGTTAGAGGTATCGGGAAAATGGAGGGAATATTTTGAGGAGTTGTTAAATGTTGATGAATACAGGGAAGCTGTGATTTCGTGTATAGGGCAAGGAGGAATAACATCTTGTAGGAATGTGGAAGAGCCAATTGTGAGTGTGGGGAGAGTTCGTGAGGCAGTGGGTAGAATGAAAGTGGGTAAGGCAGCTGGGATTGATGGGATAAAGATAGAAATGTTAAAAGCACGTGGGGATATAGTTTTGGAGTGGTTGGTACTATTATTTAATAAATGTATGGAAGAGGGTAAGGTACCTAGGGATTGGCAGAGAGCGTGTATTGTTCCTTTGTATAAAGGCAAAGGGGACAAAAGAGAGTGCAAAAATTATAGGGGAATAAGTCTGTTGAGTGTACCTGGTAAAGTGTATGGTAGAGTTATTATTGAAAGAATTAAGAGTAAGACAGAAAGCAGGATAGCAGATGAACAAGGGGCTTTAGGAAAGGTAGGGTGTGTGTAGACCAAGTGTTTACAGTAAAACATATAAGTGAACAGTATTTGGATAAGGGTAAAGAGGTTTTTGTGGCATTTATGGATTTGGAAAAGGCATATGATAGGGTGGATAGGGGGGCAATGTGGCAGATGTTGCAGGTGTATGGAATAGGAGGTAGGTTACTGAAAGCAGTGAAGAGTTTTTATGAGGATAGTGAGGCTCAGGTTAGAGTGTGATGTCACTGTGGTTGTTCAATATATTTATAGATGGGGTTGTAAGAAAATTGAATGTGAGGGTCTTGGCAAGAGGTGTGGGATTAAAAGATAAAGAATCAAATACAAAGTGGGAGTTGTCACAGTTGCTTTTTGCTGATGACACTGTGCTTTTGGGAGATTCTGAAGAGAAGTTGCAGAGGTTGGTGGATGAATTTGGTAGGGTGTGTAAAAGACAGTGATGGAGTGAATGATGAAAGTTTTTCTTTTTCGGACCACCCTGCCTTGGTGGGAATCGGCCGATGTGTTAATAAAAAAATAAAATAATATAAAAAAGAGAAAAAAAGATGTATCGGCAAAACTCTGCAAGCAGCAGGACTCGTTGTTGCCGTGAGGTGAGCATCTATTGGCAACTTCTCGGCCTCATATCTCAGTAAGTACTGACCCTAAATTTTTTTTTTATCCTATAACACTTAGAAAAATGTGCTCTTTATTTCTATAAAAAAAATATTTTTTTTTTCAAAATATTCGAGGCACTGGGGTAGTGAATGTATATATACTTTTGGACCATTTACGGGTTTATAATATAAATTTTATTTACCACATTTTATGGCGAACAAGACTATTTACCTCTGTTGTTCTTACATTATCACTTACTATTTCAAATTATTAACTTTATTTAGGTACAGGTACACATAAATACAGTTACACAGATCATCATACATAGTAAAAGATGTGCAAATTTCCTACGAGAACCCAGAAAATTCACACAAAATGACTTATTTGAATTGGGGTTCTTGACTTCCATTTGGGTCCTTTATTTCAACTGATAGTCTTTGTGTACTGAATGTTTCTTCAGTTTTCTTGTGCTTGGCAGTATTTTTGTCATTGACTGTCACTTAACCCTTTGACTGTTTCGGTCGTATATATACGTCTTACGAGCCACTGTTTCGGACGTATCTATACGCCTAAATTCTAGCGGCCTCAAATCAAACAGGAGAAAGCTGGTAGGCCTACATGTGAGAGAATGGGTCTGTGTGGTCAGTGTGCGCAGTATAAAAAAAATCGGGCAGCCAGTGGTGCATTGTGGGAACGCCATTTCAGTAGTCCTTGTTCAGCATGCCTAGCGGTAAGAATTATCTGACTCCCCGGCGCATCTGGGACTGTTTTCTTCCTCATTGATAGCTCTAACACAGATGGAAGTGTCTCTGAAGATGAATTTCATGGTTTTGAGGAGTTTGTGACCGAAAGCAATGCCCAGGATGCCAGAAGGAAGGAAGGAAAAAAGAAAGAAAGTAAGGAAGGAAGAGATGAGAGGAAGGAAGGAAGGAAGGAAAGAAGTGATGAAAGGAAGTAAAGAAGGAAGGAGGAAAGGAAGTAGAGATGAGAGGAAGGAAAGAACAAAAGAAGAAAGAAAGAAAGGAGATGAGATGAAGTCCACACACTTCAAGTGGTAAGGGAAGGTGATGGAAAGTGTCCAGTCATTATATGTGTATATATATTATAGAACAATATAAATAGGTTGGTAGGTAAGTAAATAGGTAGGCAAGTAAGTAGGAAGGCAAGTAGGTAGGCAAGTAGGTAGGTAAGCAAGCAGGTAAGCAAGTAGGTAAGCAAGTAGGTATGTAAGTAGGTACGTAAGTAGGTACGTAAGTAGGTACGTAATTAGGTAAGTAAGTAGGTAGGAAGGACTGTGGGGAAGAGGAGCATGGGACCCCATGAGTGTTGACAGGCAGAGGGTAGTGAGTGATGGTATAATACAGTGGTCCCTCGGTTTTCGTGTATCTCTGTTTTCGTGTATTTCAGTTTTCGTTTAGTTTTTTCGTGGAAAATTGCCCTCTGTTTTCGTGTGTTCCCTCCGTTTTCGTGCTTGGTCGGGAACCCTGTCCAGTGCCCAGCGCACATGCAAGCCCGCCTCCCACGCACATTCTCTGGCAGTGTAGCATTGTTTCTGGTTGAGTGAACATTATCCTGCGAGTTCATACAAAACATTTCTTAACAATCCATTGTTTTTGGCCCTTGATTATTGTGTGTGACTGCTAAATAAGCCACCATGGGCCCAAAGATAGCTCCTAGTGTCAGTCCTTTGGTAAAGAAAGTGAGGAACACCATAGAATTAAAGAAAGAAATCGTAGCAAAGTGGTGAGAGGCAGTGGTGATGCGAGGCAGTGATGATGGGCGGCAGTGGTGGTGAGGCAGTGGTGATGGGAGGCAGTGGTGGTGAGAGGCAGTGGTGGTGAGAGGCAGTGGTGATGGGAGGCAGTGGTGGTGAGAGGCAGTGGTGATGAGAAGCAGTGGTGAGAGGCAGTGGTGATGAGAGGCAATGGTGGTGAGAGGCAGTGGTGATGAGAGGCAATGGTGGTGAGAGGCAGTGGTGGTGAGAGGCAGTGGTGATGAGAGGCAGGGGTGGTGAGAGGCAGTGGTGATGGGAGGCAGTGGTGGTGAGGCAGTGGTGGTGAGGCAGTGGTGGTGAGAGGCAGTGGTGAGAGGCAGTGGTGATGAGAGGCAATGGTGGTGAGAGGCAGTGGTGATGAGAGGCAATGGTGGTGAGAGGCAGTGGTGGTGAGAGGCAGTGGTGCTTGTTTGTTGGTTGAGGCAGTGTTAGAGGCAGTGGTGATGAAAGGCAGTGGTGGTAAGAGGCAGTCTTAATGTAGAGTGAGAGGTGAGTAAACAAGATTAAATGAATAAACGAGAGAGAATGAGAGTGTAGAAGTTTCGGTAGTTTTGTCAACAAACCAGTTGTTGTTGTTGCTGCTGCTGTTGTTGTTACCAGCCAGCCTGGACAGGAATGATTTCTGTTCACACCTTGAAGTGACTGGAAATAAGTGATCTAATGCAGTTAGCATTACAAACTCCGTTTTCTCTTATACTAATGTGTCTGAAGGATGAAAGAATAGGAAGATGTTTTCATAGCTGGACCGAGTATGCCCGCCACCACATTCGTAATGAGACATATTTTATTCATTCTAGAGTGTATATCACATTTTTATGTTATTTATATTGTTTATTATGTCATATTAGATGAATTGTGATAGATAAATAAGCCGTAGAGCTGATATTAGTGTCAAATTGAAGCATTTTGTCCTGCCTCCCAACAATATACTCGCCTCCCTCTCTCCTCTCCATCTTCCATACACCAACAAGAGTCGCCAATAAAAGTAAGTGTGATGTTAAATGTTCATTTATACATGTTATTAGTGCTTTATATTTATTTGTTATTCTTTTCTGTATGTAAATCTATATTTAATCTCTAAAATTATTTTTGTATACTCCTGGGGTCTGAAACGGATTAATTGAATTTCCATTATTTCTTATGGGGAAAATGGCTTCAGTTTTCGTGTGTTTCAGTTTTAGTGCCTCCCTCTGGAACGGATTAAACACGAAAACCGAGGGACCACTGTATGTCATTTTGACAGCAGCCGCACCCTGACTCAGCATATTTACAAGTCCACACACTCACAACAACCAGCTTCCAGAAGCCTAATATCAGTTCTATGAAGTGTCCAGTGACTATATATGCGTATATATAGAAACCAGAAGGAAGGTTGGAAGGAAGGAAGGTAGGTAGGAAGGAATGTAGGAAGGAAGGTTGGAAGGAAGGAAGGAAGGTTGGAAGGAAGGAAGGAAGGAATGACGACCCAGAAACAACAACCAGCTTCCAGAAGCTAATAGCAATTCTATGAAGTGTCCAGTGATTATAAATGCTTATATATAGAAATCAGAAGGAAGGAAGAAAGGAAGGATGAGATGAAAGGAAGGAAGGAATGTAGGAAGAAAGGTTAGAAGGAATGTAGAAAGGAAGGAAGGTCGGAATGATGACCCAGACACAACAACCAGCTTCCAGAAGCTTATAGCAGTTCTAGGCACGTGTCCAGTGACTGTGTGTGTATTTATAGAAACCAGAAGGAAGAAAGGAAGGACGAGATGAAAGGAAGGAAGGAAGGAAGGTAGGTAGGTAGGTAGGTAGGTAGGTAGGTAGGAAGGAAGGAAGGAAGGAAGGAAGGTAGGAAGGAAGGTAGGAAGGAATGTAGAAGGAAGGAAGGAATGTAGAAAGGAAGGAATGACGACCCAGACGACCATCAACCTAGGATAACTACCTAACACAACTGCCTGCTACTATTTTGAAGAAAACTGCTCAGAAGAGATGTTTTGTCTGTGCATATACAAAAAAACACCCACAAAAATGCAGACACATTCGTTTTATGTGTGAGGAATGTAAAACACCACTGTGCATGTTTCAAAGAGTTCCACAAGCTGCAGAACGTTTATGAACATGTCCAGTGACTGTACATTTGTATATATATTATACAACAATAGTAATAAAGATTTTTTTGTATTGTTCATTTGTGTAAACAAGTTTTGTAAACAATATAAAGACACTAATGTTTATGCTATTATTGTGTTGCATACAACGAATGTATATATATACATTGCACCTTACCTTGGCCTCACAGGCCACATAAGTTACGCAAAAAAAGAAAATAGTGAAAAAAACAAGAAATCTATGAATGGAAGTAAACAAATGTTTACCGAGTGAGTGGCAGTCGCCGCTGTTGCCATACGCGGCTCATTTTCTGCCAACTTTACACCTCCATATCTCGGTAAATATTGATGGCAAAAATCTGTTTTTAGGATAAAAACAATCAGAAAAATAATCTTAACATTTTGATAAGAAAAAATAATTTTTTTTTTTTTCGAATATTTTGCGACAACAGAATGGCACTCAGGATTGAGGGTTGCCACAGTCAAGGGGTTAATAAAGCTGCAGTTGAACATTTGGAGGACATATCACTAATATGAGTCATACAATACATAAACTGGACCTGACTGGCAATGTTCTCTTTCTAGTGTCTCGATGCCTGCAAGTGGCTATGATTTATGATGGATTTTTCATGCTTTTTAACCCTTTGACTGTTGGAGGCCCCTTTCTGAAACTGTCATTCTATGTCGCAAGATTTGGAAAAAAAAAAAAATTTCTTATGAAATAATAGAGAATCTTTTGCCGATGGTAATGACACCAAAAGTACGAAATTTCATGAAAAACTTACGGAATTACGCTCTCGCAAAGTTAGGGATGTCAGCGATATATACATATATACGCATCGGCGATTTCGCCGACTTTGAGCCCTATTTTCGACCAATTCCATTGTTACAGTCAACCAAACTCATAGTTATTTCTTTAGAACTCCATTTGTTCTATCGATTGAGTAGAAGAAACCACCAGTTTACCGATTTCAAATATCCAATAAAGTGGTCAGAAATTGGCAATTTCGCCAATTTCATACAAAATAAAAAAGATGTCAATTTCAAAATAGGGTCCAGAATAAACAATGCAGACATTCCTGGCACTAAAATAAGGTGTTATCTGTTTATTAGTCACGTCTTTAGGCCCTTCTTATATTACTTTTGCTTTCTATTTAGATTTTTTATTCACTCAAAAAATAGATTTATTGTTATGCAGACTATTGCATTATTGTAAAAATGGTATAAATAATATCTGTGCACTTGTGAAAGAATATTAGACTCACCAGTTGATGAGTATTGGATGTGTGGTGTGTTTTGTTTACTCTTGAACATTGGCAAAAATTGAACATTTCAGCTACTTTGAGCTTAATTTCAAGATCGTTTTCTACATAAAACTAATCAAAATCATCTCTATTCCAGTAATATGTTTTCCATTCTATCAAATGAGACCTCGAAAAAGAGAATACAACCATAAATACTATACGAAAATACACCTCAAAATCGGCGTTTTATTCCAAAAAAATGGTAAGAGTTTTTTTTTCTCATGCACTGTGTGCTGCAAGATTTTTTTTATACCATGCACACTGACCACACAGACCCATTCACTCATATGTGGGCCTACCAGCTTTCTCCCATTTGATTTGAACATAAGAACATAAGTAAGGAGGAACACGGCAGCAGGCCTGTTGGCCCATACTAGGCAGGTCCTTCACAATCCGTCCCACTAACAGAAAATTTGCTCAACCCAATTTTCAATGCTACCGAAGAAATAAGCTTTGATAATTCTATTTACTCATGTGCGAGTCCCACTCAAATCCAACCCTCTCACTCATGAATTTATCCAACCTAAATTTGAAACTACCCAAGGTCCTAGCTTCAATAACCCTACTAGGCAGATTGTTCCACTCATCAACTACCCTATTACCAAACCAATACTTTCGTATATCCTTTCTAAATCTAAACTTATCTAACTTGAATCCGTTATTGCAGGTTCTCTCTTGGAGAGATATCCTCAAGACCTTATTTATATCCCCTTTGTTAATACCCATTTTCCACTTGTATACCTCGATCATGTCTCCCTCATTCTACGTCTTACAAGTGAATGTAATTTAAGGGTCTTCAATCTTTCTTCGTAAGGAAGATTTCTAATGCTATGTATTAATTTAGTCATTCTACGCTGAATGTTTTCTAACGAATTTATGTCCATTATGTAATATGGAGACCAGAACTGAGCTGCGTAATCTAGGTGAGGCTTTACTAATGATGTATAAAGCTGTAATATAACCTCAGGACTTCTGTTGCTTACACTTCTTGATATAAATCCCAGTAATCTATTTGCCTTATTACGTACGCTTAGGCATTGCTGTCTTGGTTTAAGGTTGCTGCTTACCATCACCCCCAAGTCCTTCTCGCAATCTGTATGGCTAAGTTCTACGTTATTTAACTTATAAGTGCTCGGGTTATGGACACTTCCGTGCTTCAGAACCTTGCATTTATTTACATTGAACTGCATCTGCTACTTTTCTGGATGAAAGTAGAAGCAACTACCCTCAGACAGCCAGCTTTCAGAATGATTGGTGAATGAGGTTAAGGATGATGACAAGACGACGAGCACTGAAGATGAGGGTGAGGCAGGTGACACTCTGGCCGAGGAGGTATCTGACGACGACGACACAGAAAGAAACTTGTCACATGGACAAAGGTACGAGCGAGGATCACATAATAATCTACCATGTTTTTTTCTACTGGTAATAATGTGTGGAATTTCTCTGTGCATAAGTAATTTACGTTTATTATAAAATTTGAATACTTTTCTGTTAAGGCCCCCCAAAACAATTTTTTTGATGCTTCTGGGTGTCTGGAACGGATTAATTGAATTTATATTATTTCTTATAGGGAAAATGGTTTTGAATTTCATCAATTTTGGTTTTAGGTGATCCCTCTGGAACGGATTAAACACGAAAACCAAGGTTTGACTGTATTTGCTATGGTGTACTCAAAATACTTGTTACTTTCCCTGACAGTATTTTCCATCAATGGCTGGTCAAAGAATAGTTCAAAGAATTCCAGTTCATTTGCAGTGTTACCAAGGGTAGGATTCCACTTTGAGTGTTATTAAACTGATGGGGATTGGGAACAAAATTGGGATTTTGCTGCCAAATACCTGATGCAGTTTGCTGGTGGATACTGGACATCATAAGCTGGTTGTGGTTGTGGTGTGGGGCTGGATAAAACTCAGCTTTATCCTGGTTCTGATGAGTCAGTGGCATGGGTCCCAGCCTGGGCAGGTGCATCATGCATGGCCATGGCACTACCACCATTACCACCACCTACTGATGCCTGTGGTCTATCCATACAAAGTGTAGCCACATTATCCTCACAAAAAAAATGGTTATAATTTACCATAATTTTTAAAAGTATGGACGGGTAAGCCAGCGGAAGGCCTCGGTCAGATGACCAAAAGCTCCAATGGTGGGTCATCGTCTGACTAAGACCCACGTCAGGAAACACTTGTCCTGTTTCCTGATGAACCTTACCTAACCTAACCTCTCTTTCAGTGTCTATTCCTGGAGTAGGGCCATGGGATTGTACTCCGGGATGTACTGCATCCCCTTGGAACTGCATATGGAACACTACCAGAGTGCATGCAGCAGCGTACATGCTGACACTTCACTGGTGAATATGATTCATCACTATCACTACTCGAATGGTCATCAAGAGCAATAAAATCAAAGTCCACATCACTATCATCACCATTACTCAAGTCTGAGGCCTGGCCAGGCGAAAATATTAGTTTTCTCTTGTGACGAGGTACAATTGAACGTGACTGAGATGCGCCAGCACCCAAGGTAGAAGGTTGAGCATCGTCAGGATTTTCTGAACTATTTTCAATATCCTGATCATTGCTTTCGGTCACAAATCACTCAAAACCATAGAATTCCTCTTCATTTCCACTTCCATCAGAGTCAGAACTATCAGTTAGGAAGAGGAGACTCTCAATTCACCTCGAAGTGAGAGCTGCCTTACGCGAGGCATGGTGAACAAAGCTTACTGAGGCGGCATTCTCACAGTGTCATGTGGGCGCCTAGATTTTTTGTTTACTGTGCACACTCACCACACAGACCCATTCTCTTAGATGTAGGCCTATTAGCCTTCTTGGGCTAAATTTGAGGCTGCTAGAATTTTGGCATAGTACTATGGTTTGGATCCTCACCTCAAAGCCGTAGAACTACGGCACGGACCCTGAAAGGGTTAAAGCCATATAGAATGACTTAACAGAATATTCAAGTCGTTTGTGTTCATTGTAATTTATCTAATGACCATATTTACTGTTATTGCCTTATTAATCTTAAGTTAACCCTTTCAGGGTCTGTGCCGTAGTTCTACGGCTTTGAGTTAAGGGTCCATACCATAGTTCTATGCCATGAGCTCAGCTCACTCAGATAAGCTGTGAGCAGTAAATTTGGGCTTAGATATGAAAGAATACATCTATGTGGTAAGTGTGCACCACATAAAACAAATCCTGCAGCACACAGTGCATAATGAGAGAAAAAAAACTGAGACCGTAATTTTCGATTAAAACAGCGAGTTTGCAGTGTTTTTTCGTATGTTTTTTATAGTTGTGTTTACGATTTCTCGGTATCATTTGATAGAATGGAAGATGTATTACAGAAATAGAGATGATTTTGATTGGTTTTAGTACTGGAAATGACTTGAAACTGAGCTCAAATTTGCAGAAATGTTAAATTTTTGCTGATGTTCATGAGTAAACAAATTACCTCACACGTCTAATACGCGCCAGCTGGTGGATCTAATATATGTTCACAAATGTGGTGATATTATTTATACAATTACAGTCATCCCTTGGTTTTCGATTGTCTCAGATATTGCCGATTTTGGTTTTCACTCACTTTTTAAAATTGTCTCAGTTTTCGCCGATTGTCTCAGTTTTCTCCGATGGTATGGAACCTGTCCACCAGTGCCGCACACATACAAGGGCCGTAGATTGCCACCCACACACATTGTCACGCAGTCTAGCATTGTTTATGCTTGAGTGAACATAACCCCAGGAGTACACACAAAACATTTATTAACCCTTTTGGGGTTATGGTCGTACAAGTACGTTTTATGCACTGTGGTTATTGATGCACTAGTATGCCTAAATTCTAGCGCCCTAAATCAAGCAGAAACAGGCTGTTAGCCCTAGATGTGATAGAATGGGTCTGTGCGCAGTATAAAAAAAATCCTGCACCACACAGTGCATAATGAAGAAAAAAACTCTGACTGTGTTTTTGGTTTAAAACAGCGATTTTGCAGTCTATTTTCGTATTGTCTTTAAGCTTTTATTCTCGTTTTCTTAGTCTCATTTTATAGAATAGATGATATATTACAGAAATAGAGATAATTTTGACTGGTTTCACGATGACAAACACCTTGAAACAGAGCGCAAAGAAGCGAAAATGTTCGATTTTGGTTGATGTTCAAAAGTAAACAAATCACACCATGCATCCAATACACATCAACTGGAGAGTCTAATATTCTTGCACAAGTGTGCTGATACTATTTATACCATTTTTACAATGATGCAGTTGTATACATAACAGTAAATCTTCTATTTTTTGAGAATAAACATTCAAAATGGAAAGCAAAAGTAATGTAAGCGGGGGCTGGAAACGTGACTAATGAACAGAGAAGATGTTATTTTAGTGCCAGGAATCTCTGCCTTGTTTATTATGGACCCTATTTTGAAATTGGCATCGTTTGAAATTTGTGTGAAATTGGCCAAATTGCCATTTTCTGACCACTATTTTGGGTAGTTGAATTTGGTAAATAGCCAGTTTCTTGTACTCAATCGATAGAAGAAATGGAGTTCTAGCGAAATAGCTATAATTTTAGTAGACTGAAACATTGGAATTTGCAGAAAATAGGGCTCAAAGTGGGTGAAATCGCCGATGCGTAAATGTCATTGATACCGCTACCTTCACGAAAGCATAATTCCGTTAGTTTTCAATCAAATTTCATAATGTTTGTGGCGTTATGATCAGAAAAGATTCTATCATTTCAGATTTTTTTTTTTTTTAAATCGTGGACCCTGAGAACGAGTTTCAGAGAGACCCCTTGGACCCCCAAAGCGTTAATGAAGATGAATGGTATAAAATACTGACACGATGGAAAAATAGACAAATGTAGTATAATGCCATCCTTTATTAACTACATATTGTCCACACAGTGGACTTTATCAATTTACAAACAGATCTACCTGGGTAAAGAGTATATATATGGTGGAGAATGTTGGGTAGGTTGTATATGAGATGGACTTGCAGGTTTGTCTCATATAATATAATAATAATATAATATATTTTATTTTGACATGATACATGTATGTACAAAGTAGTATAATAGTTGGGTGTACATGCCAAAAGCCCCTTTATATGCAGAGCATTTATGGCAAACTTATAAACCTTTTCAGGGTCCAGAGGCCAAATTTCAAAGTGAGCACCAGGGTCCAAGAATTTAAAAAAAATAAATTTTGTTATTTTTTCTTTTGAAATGGTAGAGAATCTTTTTCTGAAGGTAATAAAACATGGACTTCACTCTGATAAAATTAAACTTGTCAGACAAACACTCTTGCAAGTTGTGAGGGTGAGCAGGAGCATTGTCCAGTATCAGGAGGCACTTGAGTGGCAATTTCTTTTCCAAGAGGTATTTCTTCACAGTAGGGCCAAACACTCCAGTCACCCATTCCTTGAAAATCTCCGTAGTGACCCATGCCTTGGTGTTAGCCTTCCAATGCACACACAAATTATTCTTGTCAACACTGTGATTCTTGAAGGGTCTGGGATTTTCATAGTGATACACCAGTAAAGGCTTCACTTTAAAATCCCCACTAGCATTAGAACAAAACAAGAGAGTTAGCCTGTCTTTCATAGGCTTGTGTCTTGGCTGTGCCTTTTCCTCCTGAGTAATGTAGGTCCTGTTGGCCATTTTCTTCCAAAACAGGCCTGTTTCATCACAGTTAAACACTTGTTGGGGGAGGAATTGTTCAGCCTCTACGAACCCCTGGAATTCATGCACAAATTTTTCAGCTGCATGTTTGTCTGAGCTGGCTGCCTCACCATGCCTCACAACACTGTGTATGGCACTACGTTTCTTAAACCTGTCAAACTAGCCTTTGCTGGCTTTAAAATCACTTGTCTCACCACTGGTTGCAGGCATTGTCTTGACAAGATCTGCATGCAACTTCCTTGCCTTTTCACAAATTATCGCCATGGAAATACTATCACCCGCTCTCTGTTTTTCATGGCTCCACACCAACAACAACTTCTCAACCTCATCCACTGTTTTCGATCTATTTTTCGTTAACATATCAACCCCTTTTGCAACATTAGCTTCCTTGATCTCATTTCTCTTTGCCAGGATAGAGCTGATAGTAGAAGGGGTTTTGTTGTACATCCTGGCAAGATCACTCAGACGTACGCCACTCTCATATTTTTCTATAATCTCTTTCTTCAGTTCGATGGTGTTCCTCACTTTCTTTACCACAGGGGTACCACTAGGAAGCTTCTTTGGACCCATGGTGACTTATTTCACAGTGACAATCACTAAAGCACCAAAAAAAACACCAAATGTAGTGTGAATGTTTGAAAGAGCGCACTAGGTAATGTTCTCTCAATGGTAAACAACGCTTCACTGGTGGCATCCTGCGTCCCGCGCAGGCACGGAGCAGGCGGACAGGTCTAATACGTTACGAAACACGAGCAGTTTTACGATTCTCGAAATCGTAAAAAGCTTACGAAACACGATGTTTACGAAGTAAGAACCTTACGAA
>WNWK01007680.1:0-91522 GCA_009830355.1 Cherax destructor | reverse complement strand
AATGCTTTTTTTCCCCTTTCCCGTTGGTGGCATAAATTTGCTGTTAAAACCAGTTGTATGGTTGCCTACAAACTTGTATTTTTTTGCGAATTGTGATTGTATTTGATTTGTATTAGATAGTATACACTTATTAATATTTATTTTAAATGTAATAAGCTTAATGACAATGATTTAATGTAATGTATTTTTCTTTGCAGTCAAAGAGTTCCTCGAAAAGGCGAAAGAAGAATTCGAAGAAAAATGGAAAAGTCCCACAAAGGTAAGAAATGTGTGTAAGTTAATGTACAGTTGACCCTTAAACAACGCGGAGGGGGCGCCGACCCCCAGTTATTGTGTACAGTTGACCCTTAAACAACGCGGAGGGGGCGCCGACCCCAGTTATCGTGTACAGTTGACCCCTAAACAAGCGGGGGGGCCCCGCCCCCCTTTTTGTGTACAGTTGCCCCCTTTAAACGGGGGGGGCCCCGGGCCCCCCAGTTAGGTACATTTGGGCCCCTTAAACAACGGGGGGTTTAAAGGGGGGCCCCGCCCCCCAGATTGGTAAATTTGGGCCCCTTAAACAACGTGGAGGTTAAGGGCGCCGACCCCCAGTTATTGTGTACAGTTGACCCTTAAACAACGTGGAGGTTAAGGGCGCCGACCCCCAGTTATTGTGTACAGTTGACCCTTAAACAACGCGGAGGGGGCGCCGACCCCCAGTTATTGTGTACAGTTGACCCCTAAACAACGCGGAGGGGGAACCGACCCCCAGTTATTGTGTACAGTTGACCCCTAAACAACGCGGAGGGGGCGCCGACCCCCAGTTAGTGTACAGTTGACCCCTAAACAACGCGGAGGGGGCGCCGACCCCCAGTTATTGTGTACCGTTGACCCCTAAACAACGCGGAGGGGGCGCCGACCCCCAGTTATTGTGTACCGTTGACCCCTAAACAACGTGGAGGTTAAGGGCGCCGAGTCCCCCGCACAGTCGAAAATCCGCTTATAACTTTCGACTCGTCAAAAACTTTACTAATGGCCTACTGTTGACCGGAAGCCTTACCGTTAACATAAACAGTCAATTAACACATTACTTTGTATGTTATATTTATTATATACAGTATTATTACAATAAAGTAAGCTAGAGAAAAAATGTCAAGAAAATCATAAGGAAGAGAAAATGCATTTACAGTACTGTACTATATTTATCGATACTGTAAGTTCACGTTGTGTGTTTATAAGATGAATCTTCTGTTATACCTTCATCAATGTT
The DNA here is from genome assembly GCA_009830355.1 of Cherax destructor. NCBI lineage: Eukaryota > Metazoa > Arthropoda > Malacostraca > Decapoda > Parastacidae > Cherax > Cherax destructor. The sequence goes on along the minus strand of WNWK01007680.1, from coordinate 90,273 downwards.
GTCTTATACAAAACACTGTAGATGTCATACGTATAATTAACACTAGACGTAAAAAATGAAAAGATAATGTGAAAAAGAAATTCATATTTGATTTAATATTGCATTTTTACGGGTGTTTACGTTTCTGTAGACTGGAACATGTACGTTCTGTAATAATATGTTATTGTTATATATTATTGACCCTTGTGCGTTTAGCGTTTAGTAATGATTATTATTAATTGCATCTTTACATTTGTTTAAATTTCTCACGACTGTGAATGGGGCATATACGATCTGTAATTGTTTGTGAGTAAGTTTTAATAAATTTAAAGTTTTTATAATAGATTAGTGTTGATCCTCGATGGTAGCCGTGTAATACTCTCACCAGTGAGTCCAACACCGTAAGCCAGCGAGTCTCAATATAGCTGTAAGCCGACAAATTATAATTTGATTAAGGTATTTTTGCAGTTTGTCGTTACCGACAACTGGCAACTGTCACTGTTGATGTGACTCACCTTAAAATTGTAGTTCACACCTGCCCTCGTGGCCTTGCACAGTGTTGCCAATTTCTCGTCCCTTTCAATGAACCCGCTTTCTCGTGGATGGTTACTCCATAATTACCATTGACTTCTGTATCACTGGTAATAAAATTGTATATAAAATCACTTGTAGAAATGTATTTATAAAATGTATTTGTAGAAATATATATATATATATATATATATATATATATATATATATATATATATATATATATATATATATATATATATATATATATATATATATATAATTGATCAATAACGCTAGCCAGGGTTCGAACCCATGTTGTACTGCCACGTCATTGTGAGAGAGAACCACATGACGCCTTTACCAGTGTCATTTTTGCCCCTCTGGTTGAGGTGAGAATCAAATGTGATGTGGTGTAGATACTTGGCCCTGCCCCCTGGGATGTAGCACTGGGAAGCACCTAGGCACGCTGCCTAAATGCTAAAGAAGCTGTATTAAGGTTAAATATACAAATGTTTTACAGATTGGTGTTTTAAAATTTTAGTGTTTTCATTAAGAACGTAATTATTAAGAACTTTAGTATAAATGCAACACTTGCTAAACAGAATTGAGAAAATGCTAAGATGTCTGGAATTAAATAGGAGACATGGTCATACCATACAAAGTACCCATAAGAATAGAAGGTAAACAATATCAGCATGAGAGAATCGCAACGAGGGAACCCAATGGGGAAACCAAATGCACCCCAATGACTGGCAGTTGTTACATTAGGAGGTACTAAATGTCACAGTAATTAAACAAATACACAACCCTGTGTGTGAATGGTGACAGAACTACCTCATTCTTTAGTGATCATTTTGTTCTGAAATACAGATTAAAATGAGAGTATTTTGTGAAAAGTTTTAGGAAATGGGGAATTTGTACAGCATTACAATTAGTTACTTGTGATATATATGTATGTATCTGTAACCGGTTTAGTATTTTTTTATTCTCGCAGGAAAGGCTGTTGCTGGCTCTTTGACTCCCTCACCATCACAATTTAGTTGATCTGGCATTTGAGGGAGTTAGTGATTAAATTTCCATTTAAAAACTTGAGTATCGATGGTGGTGGCCATGGTTCGTGGAGGTACAGTACATGTGGCAGGTTGGGGTAGTAACTCAGATTAGGCAGTGTAGAGTGCATAGCCAGGAGGGTGTGGTGTAAACCTTGGTAATTGATGCAGACAGATTGGTTTAGAAAGACACGTAAGCAAACACTGGGACCTTGATCACTTAAATACGGCCTAGTGTTTGCTTACGTAACTTTCTAAACCAGCCTGGAGGGTAAACACTGACACTGCATCTCAGAATGTAGATGTGTAGAAATACAAAGCTAATACCACAGAGGCGTATGAAAAATATATGCCAGTTTTTAGAGAAGGAATACGCATACATTACTCTTGTTTTCAGTTCAAAACAGTTACCCCTCCCTCTCTCACGCTTTATACAAGATTGCAGGAAACTGTTACCCCTCCCTCTCTCACGCTTTATACAAGATTGCAGGAAACTGTTACCCCTCCCTCTCTCACGCTTTATACAAGATTGCAGGAAACTGTTACCCCTCCCTCTCTCACGCTTTATACAAGATTGCAGGAAACTGTTACCCCTCCCTCTCACGCTTTATACAAGATTGCAGGAAACTGGGTACAAAAATATTCATCTGAGCAAACAGCTTATCAGAAGTAAGCACCAGCGTCAACGTTTTGCCGGTCAGCAACGTGGCATATGATGTTGTCAAACTATTTAACAACGAAACCATCAAAATAACCACCAACTCTTCCTCTTCAAAGAACCTTCGTCTAGCGCAGAAGTATATATAATTCCATGTGGTGGATGAGACAAGAAGTATGGGGGACAAACTGGTAGGTCAGTAAATACCAGACTTGGGTAACACAGAAACGCCTGCAGACGGGATAACCAAAACATCGCCTGTACATTAAGAAGTTTAACGAAGCACAACTTATCCACGAACACCACCGACAGTGGAGAGTGTACCTGGAGAGTGTACAAAGAACGTTCACAGCACACAAGTACGATAAAGCACCTAAATTATTGGGAACGGTTGAAGGTCCTTGATCTGTATTCCCTGGAATGCAGGCGAGAGAGATACATGATGATATACACTTGGAAGGTCCTGGAGGGATTGGTACCAAACCTGCACACAAAAATCACTCCCTATGAAAGCAAAAGACTCGGCTGGTGATGCAACATTCCCCCAATGAAAAGCAGGGGCGCCACGAGTACACTGAGAGACAACACCATAAGTGTCCGGGGCCCAAGACTGTTCAACTGCCTCCCAGCATACATTAGGGGGATTGTCAATAGACCCCTGGCTGTCTTCAAGAAGGCACTGGACAGGTACCTAAAGTCAGTACCTGACCAACCGGGCTGTGGTTCGTACGTCAGTTTCCGTGCGGCCGACAGTAACAGCCTGGTTGATCAGACCCTGATCCACCATGAGGCCTGGTCTTAGACCTGGCCGCGGGGGCGTTGACCCCCGAAACCCTCTCCAGGTAAACAGGCGAAAATTGCTGGAAGCTGAGACTATCCCATTAATGCTGGAAACTTTAGTGTTTACAAACTATTGGCTAAAAGATTCTTATCCATATTAAGATCCGCCGTCACGTGAACACTGAGCGTCGAGAAGTAATAATGTTGGTAGAATTACTGATAATGTTAGCTAAAAGAGACCCAAGTGCAACTAATATACTTGTCCTTTTCCCCTAACAGCCCATGCTAGACGGTACATAGGTGTACTGGCCCATGCTAGACGGTACACAGCAGGTGTACTGGCCCATGCTAGACGGTACACAGCAGGTGTACTGACCCATGCTAGACGGTACACAACATGTGTACTGGCCCATGCTAGACGGTACATAGCAGGTGTACTGGCCCATGCTAGACGGTACATAGCAGGTGTACTGGCCCATGCTACACGGCACACAGCAGGTGTACTGACCCATGCTAGACGGTACACAGCAGGTGTACTGGCCCATGCTAGACGGTACATAGCAGGTGTACTGGCCCATGCTAGACGGTACATAGCAGGTGTACTGGCCCATGCTAGACGGTACATAGCAGGTGTACTGGCCCATGCTAAACGGTACATAGCAGGTGTACTGGTCCATGCTAGACGGTACATAGCAGGTGTACTGGCCCATGCTAGACGGTACATAGCAGGTGTACTGGTCCATGCTAGACGGTACATAGCAGGAGTACTGGTCCATGCTAGACGGTACATAGCAGGTGTACTGGCCCATGCTAGACGGTACATAGCAGGTGTACTGGCCCATGCTAGACGGTACATAGCAGGTGTACTGACCCATGCTAGACGGTACATAGCAGGTGTACTGACCCATGCTAGACGGTACATAGCAGGTGTACTGACCCATGCTAGACGGTACATAGCAGGTGTACTGACCCATGCTAGACGGTACATAGCAGGTGTACTGACCCATGCTAGACGGTACATAGCAGGTGTACTGACCCATGCTAGACGGTACATAGCAGGTGTACTGACCCATGCTAGACGGTACATAGCAGGTGTACTGACCCATGCTAGACGGTACATAGCAGGTGTACTGACCCATGCTAGACGGTACACAGCAGGTGTACTGACCCATGCTAGACGGTACACAGCAGGTGTACTGACCCATGCTAGACGGTACACAGCAGGTGTACTGACCCATGCTAGACGGTACACAGCAGGTGTACTGACCCATGCTAGACGGTACACAGCAGGTGTACTGACCCATGCTAGACGGTACACAGCAGGTGTACTGACCCATGCTAGACGGTACACAGCAGGTGTACTGACCCATGCTAGACGGTACACAGCAGGTGTACTTGACCCATGCTAGACGGTACACAGCAGGTGTACTGACCCATGCTAGACGGTACACAGCAGGTACTGACCCATGCTAGACGGTACACAGCAGGTGTACTGGCCCATGCTAGATGGTACACAGCAGGTGTACTGGCCCATGGGTAGACGGTACACAGCAGGTGTACCGGCCCATGCCAGACGGTACACAGCAGGTGTACTTGGCCCATGCTAGACGGTACACAGCAGGTGTACTGGCCCATGCTAGACGGTACACAGCAGGTGTACTGGCCCATGCTAGACGGACACAGCAGGTGTATCCCATGCTAGACGGTACACAGCAGGTGTACTGGCCCATGCTAGACGGTACACAGCAGGTGTACTGGCCCATGCTAGACGGTACACAGCAGGTGTACTGGCCCATGCTAGACGGTACACAGCAGGTGTACTGGCCCATGCTAGACGGTACACAGCAGGTGTACTGGTCCATGCTAGACGGTACACAGCAGGTGTACTGGTCCATGCTAGACGGTACACAGCAGGTGTACTGGTCCATGCTAGACGGTACACAGCAGGTGTACTGGCCCATGCTAGACGGTACACAGCAGGTGTACTGGTCCATGCTAGACGGTACACAGCAGGTGTACTGGTCCATGCTAGACGGTACACAGCAGGTGTACTGGCCCATGCTAGACGGTACACAGCAGGTGTACTGGTCCATGCTAGACGGTACACAGCAGGTGTACTGGTCCATGCTAGACGGTACACAGCAGGTGTACTGGCCCATGCTAGACGGTACACAGCAGGTGTACTGGCCATGCTAGACGGTACACAGCAGGTGTACTGGCCCATGCTAGACGGTACACAGCAGGTGTACTGGTCCATGCTAGACGGTACACAGCAGGTGTACTGGTCCATGTCTTGTTGAAATTCTACCTCTTTCATTTGTTTGTCAACAAATGTTATGGAGTTAGAATCTCCTCCCGCCACTCGTGGCCAAAACGTTTCTTTAATAAACGTTCTGCACTGCACCCAAGTGTCCTTTTCCAGTTTCTGCATCGCTACACCATTTACAACCAATATGTGTCAGTTATAACTAAGGTGGTAATATTTTGAAAATATATGCAGAATTTGCTGTAGTACTGTTTATAATTTTTAAGTTTAAAAGACAAAATTAACAGTAGTTCGGTAGTGAACTGCTTTTACGTACATCTTTTTATTACGTGCGAATACTTTTTATACGCAATTATGAGTGGGAAGAGGAGATGCTGGGAAGCTTCTGAACCTAAGTAAATGGCTATATAATTAACACGTGTAACATAATGTGTTAAGCAACGCGGTTTTACATATCAGGGAGCATTTTCGGCATGTATTAACCGCGCTATGCAAGGTATTCCTGGTAAATTACACACATGTGTAACACTTGGGTATCCTATTATAATATACCTGTCTTCACCAGTCCACTAAGAAGAGTGGTGAAGGTCAGGAGTAGTTTAAGGTAATGAGTCCCTCAGCCTTGAGTCCATGTAATCAGTCCATCAAGACTACATCGACTGAAGTAATTTTGATGGATTACATCGACTCGAGGTTTAGGGACTGATTACCTTAAACTACTCCTGACCTTCACCACTCTTCTTTGTATGGACTGATGAAGCCACTGTGTGGCGAAACGTTTCCATAATAAAGATACCTAAGTGTTACACATGTCTAAATTTATCAACTTGTCGGTTCTCTGAGCCATTTATCTACAAAGTATTTTTCTACCTGGAGGAGTCTACCTGGAGGGTGTTCCAGGCGTCATCGGCCCCGTGGCCCAGCTTTTGACCAGGCCTCCCGGTGGATCAGGGCCTCATCAACCAGGGCTGTTACTGCTGGCCGCAAGTAGTCCAACGTACGAGCCACAACCCAGCTGATCAGGCACTATCTTTAGGTATCTGTCCAGCTGCCTCTTGAAGACAACCAGGGGTCTATTGGTAATTCCCCTTATTTCTGGTGGGAAGCTGTTGAACAGTCTTGGGCCCCGGACACTTATGGTGTTTTCTCTGTGTACCAATGGCGCCCCTACTTTTTATTGGGAGTACGTTGCACTGTCTGCCAAATCTTTTGCTTTCGTAGGGAGTGATTTGTGTGGGCAGATTTGGGACCAGTCATTGGATTTTCTCTATACTGTCTCTGTGGTGGTATGGTCAGACAAGGATAAGTGGCGCTGCCTAATAAACTCTTCTAGACATAAAATATAAAACAAAATCCACGGACGTGTCTGAGTCTGTTGCAGATTTTCTAATTAAATGTTTATTTTCGCGCAGTAAGAGCTAAATAGCCTATATATATGAATTGGCTCAATTCCCGGCGGGGACGTTGGTGTGAAACGTCAAGATAGCAGGCGTGTGGGGGCGTGAACGAGATGCAAGTGTCAATTACAGTGGCAGCAGAGATCCCAAGGGTGCTGGTGTGGGCGGGTTGAACGCCCTGGTGTGGGCAGAGTGCAGGCTGAGGAAGTAGAGGGTACTGGCTGGTTGGCTGCCGGAGAAAGGAAGGACCGAAAGTAGAGGTAATGGTTGGTAGGTAGCCAGGTGTCTAGTGAGTATAGTGGAGACGTGTTTACACGTGATGTGAGGCTGCCTTGTCAGTTACCATGTACTGTACAATATTTGTCTAGTAGAGTTTGTTGGGTTTGATCATCTGCTATTGGGCCCGCCTCTTGACCTGTTAGCTGGAGAATTTTGACACATGTGCAACATCTGGGTATCTATATTGTAGATATTTCGCCAACCAGTGGCTTTATCAATACAAATTCAAGGACATAATTGGAAGACAGAACTATATACATTGAGTTTGTGAAGAGTACCGTAATCTTAGTCTTCAAGACTACGGTACTCTTCAACTCAGACTGAGGGACTGATTACCTCATGTTTTCTATATAGTTCTGTTGTCTTCCTATTATGTCATTGAATTTGTATTGATAAAGCCACTGGTTGGCGAACCGTCTACAAAAAATATACCCAGATGTTGCACATGTCTAATCCATCATCTTGTCCGTACTGTATATCATACTTGTACCACCTGTTAGCTGCTGTTATATCAGAGGTCATCTGTTATTGTCACTTCACTTGATTTGTTGCTATCTGTTTCCCCTTCAAGCACAGCTTTGATGCTAGTGAAGGGCTCTTAATTTAAGGAATTAGGGGTACCCTCTCATTGGCTGGATCAAAACTGATTACCTCTGTTTCCCTGGGCGCTTTACAGCCCTGACGGGTTTATTTGCCACTTGACTGTAACAGTGCTACCGTAACATAAGTTTTCCTAACACCTGTGTGGCTGGTTTGGAAAAACGCGCAATAAAACACTAGGATATATTTATTAGAAAACGTTTCGAGCCTGGGACCTTCTTCACTTTCAACAACACGTCTTAGTGATCAAGGTCCCAGGACCGAAACGTTTTCTAATAAATATATCCTAGAGTTTGGTTACGTGTCTTTATAAACTAATTTGTCTATCTATTACCAAGGTTTATACCATCTCTGTGGCTCATTAATACCATCTCTGTGGCTCATTAATACCATCTCTGTGGCTCATTAATACCATCTCTGTGGCTCATTAATACCATCTCTGTGGCTCATTAATACCATCTCTGTGGCTCATCCACCTGTGGCCATATACCATCTCTGTGGCTCATTAATACCATCTCTGTGGCTCATTAATACCATCTCTGTGGCTCGTTAATACCATCTCTGTGGCTCGTTAATACCATCTCTGTGGCTCGTTAATACCATCTCTGTGGCTCGTGTGAAGGGTCACTTTTGTTCCATGTGCTCTCGTCTGCTTCCTACCATGGTACAGTCTTAGTCCCTTGTTTATTTCCCAAGTAGCACTGATGTAATCGTATCCTTTTTTTAAACTTCTATTTATTAATTTCACTACCAGCCTGGTGAAGAATACTTGACTTTCTTATATAATGTACTCTCTCAGATCCTGGAATAACGTAGTGAATAGTAATACGAAGGACGTTGTTGTTTAATATTCTCAAGTGTTATTGTGTAATGTCTTTTTGTCTTGGAATATGTTAGGTGTGGAGCTTACTTAGAGAGCTTGTTGGTTACTTGATTCTGGAGTCGCAATCCTCTTAAGTTTATCATTATTGCATCATCTGGGAACAGCTACGATTGTATCGTTGGTAATAGTTTGCATACTAAGGATAGTATGGGACCCAGTACAGAGTCCTGAGGGACCGCCTGCCGGTTACTTTTCCCTATTCAGATACTTCGTTCTTTGTTATTGTGCTTACCTACTCACTGCTGTTATATTTTTTTATTGGTGTACGAGGCTAACGGACTGATCGTGTCATGTTTACGATGACTACGACTATTGCATCTCTTAGTATTATATCTATTACTCCTGTCACTACTACGTCTTCACTATTATCAACTGAGGAAGCCTGTTGTACAGGCCAAACGTTTAAGTAACTATTCCCATGTGTTGTAAATTCCTTATTCTTCCTATTTGTTTATGGAAAAGCACTAAACTTAGTCGTAAAGCGCTTGTGAAATGTAATGTTGAAGGTTGCGGTTTAAGAATGTGCAGCCTACCCGTTCATTTCTTTCCAATCTAATTTCTTGACTTCGAGAAGACCGCTTCTTTCGTTTAGGACAGACGATCAAGTGTACACCATTCGATGCGCGGAAGGACTCTCATGGGGTTTATCACTGTGATTGTGTTAGTGAGGAGGTGAAGTTGTGTTAGCGAAAGGGATCTGAAGCGCACTGATTGGTGGTTGTTGGAGGGACGGGAGGAATGATTTGCAAGGTGTTCATAATTCGCTAGCATCGTATTAAACGCAATTGTAAGCCTCTGAGAAAGCAGGACTCTAGCCCATGGTTTGATCAGCCCTTGATCCACTTCGAGGCCTAGTCAAGGTCCGGGCCGCGGGGGCGTTGACCCCCGAAATCCCCTCCAGGGTTAAGACTGGCATGTGAAAAAATGGTTGACAAAACATTTGGGTATCTTTACTCTGGGAAAACTTTCGTCAGCCAATGGCTTCTTCAGTCCAATGCAGAAAAAGGTGGAAGATGGGGAGTTTGAGATAGTCATTCCCTCAGCCTGGAGTCGATGTGTTCACGACTGATTACGTTAAACTCCTCAACTTCTGTCTTTCTCTGTATTGGACTGAAGAAATCACTAGCTGGCGTAACGTTTCCAGAATAAAGATGCCCAAATGTTGCACAAGTAAAACTAGCATACTTCTCTGTGCAATCTAGTGGTCTGAACATTTGGTCGCTAGTTAGAGGACGGGGTTGTTGTGGGTTAGTCCTGCTTGTTCCCTGGAGTGTTTATATGCGTGCGTGCGTGAGGACGGGGTTGTTGTGGGTTAGTCCTGCTTGTTCCCTGGAGTGTTTATATGCGTGCGTGAGTGAGGACGGGGTTGTTGTGGGTTAGTCCTGCTTGTTCCCTGGAGTGTTTATATGCGTGCGTGCGTACTCTCCTAGTTTTGGTTGCAGGGGTCGATTCACAGCTCCTGGCCCCGCCTCTTCACTGATGTGTGCGCGAGCGCGCGATTATTATTATTAGATGATAGTACTCTCTGGCCATTTATGGTATAAGCTTGGTAATTACTAGACAGGTCAACGACCATACCACGTTGAACGCACCGCTTCTCGTCTGAATCCTTGAAGTTAAGCAGTGTTGGGTTTGGTTAGTGCTTGGATTGGTGACTGTCTAGGAATACCAAATGCTGTTGGCATTAATTTTTGACAAGGTCTGGTCACGGTCCGGGCAGCGGGGCGTTGACTTCCTGAACCATTGACCCTTCCAGGTATACTTCAGGTACTTTTAAAAATACACGTGAACAAACACTTGGACAGAGAGAACGTTTCTGTTTAAGTGTTGTACGTCTCAGGACCGAAACGTTTTTTTTTTTAATAAATACTTATTAGTGTTTGCAGAAGCGTCTTCTTAAATCGCCAGTTCTTGCTTGCTGGAAAGTTGATAAGGAAAATACTGAGAATTTTTCACATACTAAGAGTAATTTGCAGAGAGTCGGGAATTTAAATAAATTCCTCCCCTTTCTTTCCCAAGGAAAATATAAACCTGTTGTGGGATGAGGGGATGGGTTGGTAGGATCTTCCTGTGGGTGGTAGGATGGATGGGAGGGACCTGCCTGTGGGAGGTAGGATGGATGGGAGAGACCTGCCTGTGGGAGGTAGGATGGATGGGTGGGATCTGCCTGTGGGAGGTAGGATGGATGGGAGGGACCTGCCTGTGGGTGGTAGGATGGATGGGAGGGACCTGCCTGTGGGTGGTAGGATGGATGGGAGGGACCTGCCTGTGGGTGGTAGGATGGATGGGAGAGACCTGCCTGTGGGTGGTAGGATGGATGGGAGGGACCTGCCTGTGGGTGGTAGGATGGATGGGAGAGACCTGCCTGTGGGTGGTAGGATGGATGGGAGGGACCTGCCTGTGGGTGGTAGGATGGATGGGAGGGACCTGCCTGTGGGAGGTAGGATGGATGGGAGGGACCTGCCTGTGGGTGGTAGGATGGATGGGAGAGACCTGCCTGTGGGTGGTAGGATGGATGGGAGAGACCTGCCTGTGGGAGGTAGGATGGATGAGAGGGACCTGCCTGTGTGGTACGGTCGGTAAAGCACTGCGTACCTTGTTGCAAGGTTCGTAGGTTCGAGTCTCCTTCGGCCAGAGATCTGTGTGTGTGCGTGTGCGTGCTCACCTAGTTGTACTCACCTAGTTGTGGTTGCAGGGGTCGAGTAATAGCTCCTGGACCCGCCTCTTCACTCCCCGCTACTGGGTCACACTCCCTGCGCCATGAGCTTTATCATACCTCTTCTTAAAGCTATGTATGGAGCCTGCCTCCACTACATCACTTCCTAAACTATTCCACTTCCCGACCACTCTGTGACTGAAGAAATACTTCCTAACATCTTTGTGATTCATCTGAGTCTTCAACTTCCAACTGTGTCCCCTTGTTGCTGTGTCCCATCTCTGGAACATTCTGTCTCTGTCCACTTTGTCATGTCCTCCCTATCTCTCCTGTTATCATGTCCTCCCTATCTCTCCTGTTATCATGTCCTCCCTATCTCTCCTGTCCTCCAGTGTCGACAGGTCGATTTCCCTTAACCTCTCCTCGTAGGACATACCCCTTAGCTCCGGGACTAGTCTTGTTGCAAACCTTTGCACTTTCTCGAGCTTCACGTGCTTGGCTAGGTGTCGGTTCCAAACTGGTGCTGCATACTCCAGTATGGGCCTAACGTACACAGTGTACAGGGTCCTGAACGATTCTTTATTAAGATGTCGGAATGCTGTTCTTAGGTTTGCTAGGCGCCCATATGCTGCAGCAGTTATTTGGTTGATGTGCGCCTCAGGAGATGTTCTTGGTGTTATACTCACCCCAAGGTCTTTTTCCTTGATTGAGGTTTGCAGTCTCTGGCCCCCTAGGCTGTACTCGTCTGCTGTCTTCATTGCCCTTCCCCAATCTTCATGACTTTGCACTTGGTGGGGTTGAACTCCAAGAGCCAATTGTTGGACCAGGCTTGCAGCCTGTCCAGATCCCTTTGTAGTTCTGCCTGGTCCTCGTCCGACTGAATTCTTCTCATCAACTTCACATCATCTGCAAACAGGGACACTTCGGAGTCTATTCCTTCCGTCATGTCGTTCACAAATACCAGAAACAGCACTGGTCCCAGGACTGACCCCTGTGGAACCCCGCTCGTCACCCGTGCCCACTCTGACACCTCACCACGTACCATGACTCGCTACTGTCTTCCTGACAGGTATTCCTTGATCCATTGTAGTGCCTTCCCTGTTACCCCTGCCTGGTCCTTTTGCACTAATCTCTTGTGTGGAACTGTGTCAAACGCCTTCTTACAGTCCAAGAATATGCAGTCTATCCACCCCTCTCTCTTGTCTTATTGCTGTCACCCTGTCGTAGAACTCCAGTAGGTTTGTGACAGGATTTCCCGTCCCTAAAACCGTGTTGGCCGTCGTTGATAAGCTCATTCCTTTCTAGGTGCTCCACCACTCTTCTCCTGACTATCTTCTCCATGACCTTGCATACTATACATGTCAGTGACACTGGTCTGTAGTTTAGTGCTACATTCCTGTCTCCTTTTCTAAAAATTGGAACTACATTTGCTGTCTTCCATACCTCAGGTAGTTGCCCTGTTTCGATAGATGGGTTGAAGATCGTTGTTAGAGGTACACATAGCTCCTCTGCTCCCTCTCTCAGGACCCATGGCGAGATGTTATCCGGCCCCATCGCCTTTGAGGTATCTAGCTCGCTTAGTAGCCTCTTCACTTCCTCCTCAGTTGTGTGTATTGTGTCCAGCACCTGATGGTGTACCCTACCTCTCCTCCTTTCTGGAGGCCCTTCTATCTCCTCTGTGAACACCTCTTTGAATCTCATGTTGAGCTCCTCACACACTTCACGGTCATTTCGTGTGACCTCCCCTCCTACCTTCCTCAGCCTGATCACCTGGTCCTTGACTGTTGTTCTCCTCCTGATGTGGCTGTACAGCAGCTTTGGGTCAGATTTGGCTTTCGCTGCTATGTCATTCTCGTACTGTCTTTGGGCCTCCCTTCTGATCTGTGCATATTCATTTCTGGCTCTACGACTGCTCTTCTTATTCTCCGGGGTTCTTTGCCTTCTGTACCTCTTCCATTCCCTTGTACACTTGGTTTTGGCTTCCCTGCACCTTTGGGTGAACCATGGGCTCATCCTGTCTTTTTCGCTTCTCCTGTTACCCTTGGGTATAAACCTCTCCTCAGCTTCCTTGCAAATTGTTGTCACATATTCCATCATCACGTCTACTGACTTCCTTGCCATCTCTCTGTCCCACTGAACTCCATGCAGGAAGTTCTCATGCCCACATAGTCACCTTTCTTGTAGTTTGGCTTCATTTGTGCAGCCCTTCCTGCTTCCCCCTCCACTTGTAACTCTACTATGTATTCGAAACTTAGAACCATGTGATCACTGGCCCCAAGGAGGCTCTCATGTGTGATGTGTGATATCTGCACTACTCAGGGTGAACACTAAGTCCAGTCTCGCTGGTTCGTCATTTCCTCTCACTCTGGTAGTATCCCTTACGTGTTGGTACACGATATTTTCCATTACTACCTCCAGCATCTTAGCCCTCCACGTTTCTTGGCCCCCGTGTGGCTCTAAGTTCTCCCAATCAATTTCCTTATGGTTGAAGTCACCCATGATCAGTAGCTTCGCCCTGCTCGGACAAGCCCTTCTGGCCACTTCTGCCAGTGTGTCAATCATGGCTCTGTTACTCTCATCATACTCTTGCCTTGGCCTCCTGCTGTTCTGTGGTGGGTTATACATCACTGCAATTACCACCTTGGGACCTCCAGACTGTAGCATTCCCACTATGTAATCCCCAGCTTCTCCTCTCTCTCTCTAGCTCGTCAAAATCCCTTCGGTTTTTGATCAGCAGTGCCACTCCTCCACCCCGTCTGTTCCCTCTGTCTTTCCTCAGGATCTGGTACCCCATTGGAAAGATGGCATCTGTTATCATACCTGTGTGTGTGTATATATATATATATATATATATATATATAATATATATATATATATATATATATATATATATATATATATATATATATATATTGTGTGTGTGTATATGTGTATATATGTATATATATTCAGGATACATTATCTTCCTGTTATGTTTTAATAGATTGTACCAATATGATAGAATATCTTCGATGTTAGCTAACATTGGCAGTAGACTGCATGGCTCTTACAACACTGTGGTTATGACGACACAATATATATTACCATAAGTAGGAGGTAATGAAGGGCGGGGAAGGTTTGTAGCAAGTTGTGTGCTAACTTGAGTATCACACCTCTTGTGCAACCATGTTTTGATATTCTTGAAGGGTAGGTGAAGGTGTACACTCTCACGCACCTACATACGCACATGCACACGCGTGGGGAGGAGGGTAGTTTAGAGTGGATGTCCTAACTCAGTGGAGCGTCCTTGACGTCTTCCTTCGTCCTCTCCCCGTGATGCTGTTGTAGGACCATGATACACTGTGGTCCCATGGGGGTATTGTGGGACCACGGTCTCCTGGGGTGTCCCTGTATATTGTGCACCAACAGTTTCACCAGCAAGTAGGGACTTTAACATAGTTTTGTGTGGGTATTTCACCTAGATCTAAGCTCTTTCACCAAAGAATGCTGAGTGCTCGTGCTAATGGTACTTTGCACTTCTTTATAAACAGAGCAGATTCATGGAATACTCTGTTTATAAAGAAGTGCAAAGTACCATTAGCACGAGTACTCGGCATTCTTTGGAGAAAGAGTTTAGACGTAGGTGAAATACCGGAGGCCTTAGAGTGCAGACATAGCTCCTTTGCATAAGGGAGGTAGTAGAGCACTAGCTAAAAATTACAGACCAGTAGCCCTAACTTCTCACATCATAAAAATCTTTGAAAGAGTGATGAGACGGCAGATTACAAAGCTCATGGACCAGCATAACCCGAACCAGCATGGCTTTAGAGCGGGACGATCATGCCTGTCACAGCTGCTGAACCATTATGACAGAATTACGGAGGCATTGGAAGACGACCAAAACGCAGATGTGATTTACACAGATTTTGCAAAGGCGTTTGACAAATGCGATCATGGAGTGATAGCGCACAAAATGAGGGCCTTAGGCATTACGGGGAAGGTAGGCAGATGGATTTTTGAGTTCCTAACACACACAACACAAAAAGTAGTAGTGAACAGGGCAAGATCCAGCATCAGCGAGGTCAAAAGCTCAGTGTCCCAAGGCACTGTCCTGGCACCTCTGCTGTTTCTCATCCTCATAGCAGACATAGATAAAAACACTTTTGTATCATCATTTGCAAATGACACTAAAATAAGCATGAAAGTCACTACGGTAGAGGACACTGAAAAATTACAGGAAGACATAAGCAGGGTTTCCAGTGGGCAGTGGAGAACAACATGACGTTCAATGGTGATAAGTTTCAGCTGCTGAGGTATGGAAAGAATGAAGAACTCAAAAGGAACACTGTATACAAAACTCAAGAGGATCACCAAATAGAACGAAAGAAACACGTAAAAGACCTGGGAACAATTGTCAGCTGACCTTTCTTTTAAAGACCATAACAAGACAAAGATCATGCATGACAGCCAGGAGGATGACGGGGTGGGTACTGTGAACTTTCAAAACAAGGGAAATAATACCGATGGTGACACTCTTGAAATCACTAGTGCTCCCTCACTTAGAATATTGCTCAGTGCTGACGGCACCATTCAAAGCAGGATAAATATCAGAGCTGGAACAAATACAGACATCGTTTACGGCTCGCATTGAGCCAGTAAAGCACCTAAATTACTGGGAACGCCTTCAAGTCTTGAACATGTACTCATTGGAGCGGAGGAGAGAGATACATGATAATACATACCTGGAAAGTACTCGAGGGCCTGGTCCCAAATCTGCACACTACCATAACATACTGGAGTGAGAGATATGGGAGGAAGTGTAAAATAAACCCAGTGAGGAGCAGGGGTGCGGTGGGGGACAATACGGGAGCACTGTATTAACATCCGGGGTCCCAGACTATTCAACATCTTACCAGAAAATATCAGAAACACTGCTGGAACCAGTGTAGAAGTCTTCAAAAGGAAAATGGACAAGTATCTTCACCAGGTGCCAGATCAACCAGGCTGTGATGGATATGTGGGGCAGCGGGCCTCCAGCAGCAACAACCTGGTTGACCAGGCAAGCACCAGACGAGCCTGGCCCATGGCCGGGCTCAGAGAGTAGAGAAATCTAGAAACTCTTCAAAGGTATATCAAAGGGCGTGGTCACGGGTGTGGGTGTGGTCGTATCTCGTGCGTTATCACATGTCGTGGGCGTGATTCTCCCTCTCTTTCTCTTTCTCTGTCTTTGTGTCTGTCACTTTGTGTCTCTCTCTCTTTGTCTGTCTTTCTCTCTCTCTCTCTCTCTCTCTCTCTCTCTCCGAGGTCACGTCTGTTTTAATTAAGTCTAAATAGTGGCTCTGTGTTTATTCTCACCACCTGTTGTCTTCCCTACCTGACAGGTGGTGGTGTCGATGACCCACCTGACAGGTGGTGGTGATGGTAGTGAGTCAGATGACCCATCTGAAGGATGGTGGTAATGGTAGTGAGTCAGATGATCCACCTGACAGATGGTGATGGTAGTGAGTCAGATGACCCACCTGACTGGTGCTGGTGTGATGAGGTTGAATTAGATGGAAGATATAAAGTGAATTAGTGGAAGTTGTAGAGAGAAGCTACAAGAGTCCTGACGGGGACATAATTGTACTGGGTACGAGTAAGCTACCCCGGCTTATCAGTGCTGGGTATGTGTGAGTAAGCTACCCCCGGCTTACCAGTGCTGGGTATGTGTGTGAGGAAGCTACCCCCGGCTTACCAGTGCTGGGTATGTGTGTGAGGAAGCTACCCCCGGCTTACCAGTGCTAGGTATGTGTGTGAGGAAGCTACCCCCGGCTTACCAGTGCTGGTTATGTGTGAGTAAGCTACCCCCGGCTCACCAGTGTTGTTTACCCTTGGATAAGCAATTAAGTGGGATCGACAACCAGGGTAAGACAGAGGTTGGTGAGTGTTTACACCACACAGACCTCCCTACACTCTTGTTCTCAACACCAAAACACCACCAATGTGCCCTAAGATACGTGAATTTTTATAATAAAAATACTCAGTCCTTGAATGTGGCGTTTGTGTGTAGGATCCACCAGGACACCTGCCAATACATATTAATCAGTCCATATCTGTCATTAAACGATACCTTGAATCAAGGATCTGCCAACATTAATCACCCTTCACACCTGTCATTAAACGATCCCTTAAATCAGAATGGCTCCTGCAGAAAAAGTTCTGCTAGAATAAATCGACAGTCATGTTAATAAGACCATGTGCAGTTTATGGCATTTTGAGAAGACGTTTTGTCCACCAGAGATTTTATCACTTACCACAGAGGAGCCATAGTCTTTCCTCTCTTTTCTCTCCTCAATTTTCTCTCTCCTCTATTTTCTCTCCCCTCTCCCCCTACACACAATTTTATAATGTATGTATATCAGTTGAGTGAGGCTTAGATCCAGCAGTCCCTGCGGATTTGGCGCTTCAGAGTATATTAATGTTGAGATGAAATTTTTGGCTAACGTGACCCTCAACACTTGGCTCGTGCGCAACTCTTCTTAGTAAATGATTATTCTTAGTCATGGAGAAGCGCTAAACTCGTAGGTCTTGCGCACTTTACTGAATGGGAGGCAGTCAGGTCTGATCCAAGGAATGTGAGGGTGCCTTCGTTTGTTTTGGCCGTTTGTTGGGGGGGGTGTAGTGGTTTAGCGCTTCTATTTGATTATAATAATAATTGGGGGGTGTACTTACATTCCTAAGTGTTTGGAAGGGAGGGGGTCACGTGGGAGCTCGTGTCGGCCTAAACAACAACAAAAACATTCCTCAAGTGTCATAAGTGTGTGTGTCACTCTGCTGCTGTAGTTTTCCAGATGACCTTCACTCAGGGCTCTCACTGACACACACACCTTCACTCAGGGCTCTCACTGACACACACACCTTCACTCAGGGCTCACACTGACACACACACCTTCACTCAGGGCTCTCACTGACACACACACCTTCACTCAGGGCTCTCACTGACACACACACCTTCACTCAGGGCTCATACTGACACGCCCCTTCACTCAGGGCTCTCACTGACACACACCTTCACTCAGGGCTCTCACTGACACACACCTTCACTCAGGGCTCACACTGATACACACACCTTCACTCAGGGCTCACACTGATACACACACCTTCACTCAGGGCTCACACTGACACACACACCTTCACTCAGGGCTCACACTGACACACACACACACACCTTCACTCAGGGCTCACACTGACACACACACACACACAGCTCACTACACACACCTTCACTCAGGGCTCACACTGACACACACACACTAGGCTCACACTGACACACACCTTCACTCAGGGCTCACACTGCACACACTACACTACACACACCTTCACTCAGCTACTGACACACCACCGGCTCACACTGATACACACACACCTTCACTCAGGGCTCACACTGACACACACACACACCTTCAGCTCACGCACAACACACTCCCAGGCTCACACTGACACACACACACCATTCACCAGGGCTCCACTACACACACACACACCTCCTCAGGGCTCACACACACACACCCTTCACTCAGGCCACGCAACACTCACAGCTACACTGACACACACACCTTCACTCAGGGCTCACACTGACACACACACACCTTCACTCAGGGCTCACACTGACACACACACACCTTCACTCAGGGCTCACACTGACACACACACACACCCACTCACACTCAGGCTCACACTGACACACACACACACACACCCTTCACTCATGGCTCACACTGACACACACACACACCTTCACTCAGGGCTCACACTGACACACACACACACACCTCACTCAGGCCACACTGACACACACACACCACCTTCACTCAGGGCTCACACTGACACACACTTCACTCAGGGCTCACACTGACACACACACACCTTCACTCAGGGCTCACTGCACACACACCACCACCTTCACTCCAGGGCTCACACTGACACACACACACCTTCACTCAGGGCTCACCTGACACACCTTCACTCAGGGCTCACACTGACACACCTTCCTCAGGGCTCACACTGACACACACACACTTCACTCAGGGCTCACACTGACACACACCTTCACCAGGACTGCACACACACACACACCTTCAGGGCTCATGACCACACTTCACAGCACACACACACCTTCACCAGGGCTCACACTGACACACACACCACACACCACACACACTTCACTCAGGGCTCACACTGACACACACACACACCTTCACTCAGGCTCACACTGACCACACACAACACTTCACTCAGGGCTCACACTGACACACACACACACACACACCTTCACTCAGGGATCACACTGACACACACACACACACCTTCACTCAGGGCTCACACTGACACACACACACCTTCACTCAGGGCTCACACTGACACACACCCCAGGGCTCACACTGACACACACCTTCACTCAGGGCTCACACTGACACACACACACTTCACTCAGGGCTCACACTGACACACACCTTCACTCAGGGCTCACACTGACACACACACCTTCACTCAGGGCTCACACTGACACACACACACCTTCACTCAGGCTCCATGACCACACTTCCCCACACACACACACACACCTTCACTCAGGCTCACACTGACACACACACACACCTTCACTCAGGCTCACTGACACACACACACACCTTCACCAGGGCTCATGACAACACACCTTCACTCAGGACTCACACTGACACACACCTTCACTCAGGGCTCACACTGAACACACACACACACCTTCACTCAGGACTCACACTGACACACACACCTTCACTCAGGGCTCACACTGACACACACACACTTCACTCAGGGCTCACACTGACACACACCTTCACTCAGGCTCACACTGACACACACACCTTCACTCAGGACTCACACTGACACACACCTTCACTCAGGACTCACACACACACACCTTCACTCAGGGCTCACACTGTCACACCTCACAGGCTCACACACACACCTTCACTCAGGGCTCACACTGACACACACACACACACACCTTCACTCAGGGCTCACACTGACACACACACACACACACACCTTCACTCAGGGCTCACACTGACACACACACACCTTCACTCAGGGCTCACACTGACACACACACACACCTTCACTCAGGGCTCTCACTGACACACACACCTTCACTCAGGGCTCACACTGACACACACACACACACCTTCACTCAGGGCTCTCACTGACACACACACCTTCACTCAGGGCTCTCACTGACACACACACCTTCACTCAGGGCTCTCACTGACACACACACCTTCACTCAGGGCTCTCACTGACACACACACCTTCACTCAGGGCTCTCACTGACACACCTTCACTCAGGGCTTACTTTCTGAATTCTCTCTCAATGTACTCATTACACCGCTGTTTTTCACTGGGAGTATTTTACACCGGGTGGCGAGGGAATGAAATTAGAAAAGGCGATTATAAGTAGCAAATACCATGCACAGCTTCAAGAATAGATACGATACAACGCACAATGCTGGAAAGTTCAGTCTTGAGAGGAATTAAATTAATAATGATAATTATATATGGGTGACATTTTTATTTGTGTATGTAGAACATTTTTGGCAAGTTTAAGGTGACTTAGACTACAGTCACAATTGATTATATGTAAGAACATTAAGGGTTATCGAGGGACTGCCTGTCCTATTTCAATTGGGGTCCTCAGTCTTGTCCTCCAGGATGCTACCCCACACCAGTCAATTAACACCCAGGCACCTACTTGCTTGGTAGGTGAACGTATGCAGCAGGTGTAAGGAAACACGCCCAGTGTTTTCACCCTTGCCGGGGACACTGTGAAGCGAGAGCGTTGCCTACCAGGCCACGGGCCAAGGGGCCAGATATCAGATGCTGACCAAAGTGGTCTAGAAGGCTGGGCCAGGAGCTAAGTCTCGACTCCCTCATGCGCAAATCGGTGTGTACAGAGGCATGCATGCGCGTGGGCAGCCATCATGTTAGTTTTTAAAATTCGTGTCACGAAGAGGGGTGCTGCCAAGGATCACATCATTCACTCTAGTATTTATGAAGTTCTAACCTGTGTAACCGACCTTTATAAAACAATATTTATGAATTCTTGGTGAGGAACAGAGCCCCCTCTGGCGTCAGCCCCGCCTGGCACTACGTAACCAACCTTGGCAGACTAACCAAATATGTCGCCAGGACGTGTCTTCTACACCACTGAGTGACTTCCTTCTGAGAGTGTCGTATCTGCCGGTTTGTGATGGATGTGGCAATGCGGGCTGCTAGCACAAGCAGCCTGGTTGACCAGGCGGTCAACAGGTAAGTCTGGTACCAGGTCCCCGACTGCTGAAGTAGAAAAACTGTATACATCAGTCACAAGTAAAGTGACTGGTTAAAACCATGAACTGTGCGTTCCACTCATTTACCTCAGTGCGAACTTCATAGGGGCCTTGTGAGTGTCATAGGGGCCTTGAGTGTCATAGGGGCCTTGAGTGTCATAGGGGCCTTGAGTGTCATAGGGGCCTTGAGTGTCATAGGGGCCTTGAGTGTCATAGGGGCCTTGAGTGTCATAGGGGCCTTGAGTGTCATAGGGGCCTTGAGTGTCATAGGGGCCTTGAGTGTCATAGGGGCCTTGAGTGTCATAGGGGCCTTGAGTGTCATAGGGGCCTTGAGTGTCATAGGGGCCTTGAGTGTCATAGGGGCCTTGAGTGTCATAGGGGCCTTGTGAGTGTCATAGGGGCCTTGTGAGTGTCATAGGGGCCTTGAGTGTCATAGGGCCTTGTGAGTGTCATAGGGCCTTGAGTGTCATAGGGCCTTGAGTGTCATAGGGGCCTTGTGAGTGTCATAGGGCCTTGTGAGTGTCATAGGGGGAGGCCTTGCAGTGTCGTGGGGCCTTGCGAGTGTCGTGGGGGGCCTTGCGAGTGTCGTGGGGGGCCTTGCGAGTGTCGTGGGGGCCTTGCGAGTGTCGTTGGGGGGCCTTGCGAGTGTCGTGGGGGCCTTGCGAGTGTCGTGGGGGCCTTGCGAGTGTCGTGGGGGCCTTGCAGGGTGTCGTGGGGGGCCTTGCGAGTGTCGTGGGGGCCTTGCGAGTGTCGTGGGGGCCTTGCGAGTGTCGTGGGGGCCTTAGCGAGGGTCGGTGCGGGGGCCTTGCGAGTGTCGTGGGGGCCTTGCGAGTGTCGTGGGGGCCTTGCGAGTGTCGTGGGGGCCTTGCGAGTGTCGTGGGGCCTTGCGAGTGTCGTGGGGGCCTTGCGAGTGTCGTGGGGCCTTGCGAGTGTCGTGGGGCCTTGCGAGTGTCGTGGGGCCTTGCGAGTGTCGTGGGGGCCTTGCGAGTGTCGTGGGGGCCTTGCGAGTGTCGTGGGGGCCTTGCGAGTGTCGTGGTGAGCAATTTAGAGGATGTTTGTCGTGGAACATTGTGAAGCAGAGCGCGTCGGGTACAAGAGGTCAGTGAAGGTGGATTCTCCATCAAGCAGGACTAGTGGGATGAGGCTTGGTACAGGACGGGCTAGTCTCGTGTGGATGGACGATAGTTGCAGTTGATTTTTGTCCCTGTGCGAGATTGTTAGTGTTTTGTTACTGCATTAAGATCTTTCAGGGTTTATTCCTTCAGTAAAACTATATACATCCCGGATATAGTATTCAAGTTGTACTGCTAATAATTTTATAAGCGGGAAATGAACTGATATTGTTTACTACTCTCAATATATAAAGTGACAAATATCCTGAAATAACTGTTGTTGTTGGTATAAGAATATGCAAAAAAGCGTCAGTATATTTTATTGAACAAATTATAAACCCGAGTTAATAATGTCAATATTTTGACTGAGCCGTTTCCTGCACTAGTGTTATCATGAAGTTATTGAACATAGTCAAATAACAAACTACAATTTTATAATTTTAATGGTATACAATACTGAGAATTAGATGAATAAGAAACATGTGCAACACTTGTGTTTTCTACATGGCTTATCTACTTAATAAATTATAGTGAACGTAAGTATATATACTTGATTATACTGTGTATCTATACATGAAGGAATATTTTCCAAGGTGTGGGGTAGCAACACAGTAGCGGCCAGCCCACATGCTCTTGTCCCAAGTATAGTTAATTTTAACAAAATCTCCAGTTATAAAATAGAAGCTCCCCAGAGTGTAAACTACAATGTCAGTAAAGACGGAAACTAGTTAACAAATTACTTAAATAATCCCAGTTAATTTTTAACTTTGTAACAAATCTGACCCAAAGAATAATAGTCAACAATGTAAGATCAGTGACAATGACAAGCTCTGTTCTTCCATTCACGTAGTCTCATATTCAACATTTACATGCATAAAATATTTTATCGTGTCAACATTTGACGAGTGGCAGCCAGAGAGAGAACAGAAAATCTCAGTTGTTATTAAGCAGGTCTTCCAGTGGGCTCCATAATAATGATCGTCTCTGAACACAGATTTCAGCTTCCCCAGCAATGAAAAAAAAGTAGAAGAATTAAAAACTGAAAGGAATATAAAATAAACTCAAAACCACCCAATAGAAAGGAAGGGAATGTTAGGCATTTGAGATTGGTAATTAGATCTTAGGTTCAAGACTCACAATATTGTTGCTATCACAAATACAAGCAGATTGATAGACTGGTTAATCAAAACCTTCAAAAAATAGATGCCAAACCAATAATACCAAGTCACATTCGCTGTCTTAACTGGAATAGTGCTGCACGCCAACCATACCCTTTGAGGCAAGCTAAATCAAATTAGGAGAACGTATAAATTCAGCAAGCACCTAAATTATTGGGAACGCTTGAAGTACCTTGAATTGTAGTACTCTTTGGAACCTGGACGAGATAGATGTATTATAATTTACGCCTGGAAAGTTGTGGAGCAATTGATCCCAAATCTGCTCACCGAAATTACTCCCCACGAGAACACAAGACTTGACACCGTGCAGTGACAAGTAAGAAATACTCTTAAGATAACTCAGTAAGTACAAAGGGTTCAAGACTTTTCAACACCCTCCCTTCATACACAAGTTGGGATGGGGGGGGGGTGATTTTCAACAGACCACTAGCTGTCAAGAGGGATCTGGTAAAGTTCCTAAAGTTAGCTTCTGATCAACCATGCTATGGTGCGTACGTTGGACAGCATGTGGCTAGCACAAACATCCTAGTTGATCAGGTCAACCAGGATGCCTGAACCGGGACCTGTCTGCGGGGGGGTGTTGACCTCCGAAATCATCTTTAGATAAACTTTCAGGATCTGCACCCTACATGCCAAGATTCAAACTACCCATGTCGTAGACTGGCAGGTGTTAGGTGCCAAGTGGCACTTCCCTGTGGCATGCTAGGGGCATGCTTCATTTTCATTGGTTGAAGTCAGCTTGGGTGTGTGCCCGTTGAAAGAACAACTATAGAAGTCAGTTATATTAATATAAGCACCGTGGTACAAGACAGTAAGTTATGTCCTGTGACTCCTCGCTGCTACTTGATCCACTTACTCAGTGATTGAATTATAACTATTCTTCTTACTGTAGTTGTTCTCTACTGTAGTATCAGTCATAAATTAATTTATTTCCTAGTTTTTGTTTTTGATTTGTATGACGCTTAAGGGTCAGTGTTATTGATTATATATATATATATATATATATATTATATATATATATATATCAGTGATCAGTGACAATGACAAGCTCTGTTCTTCCATTCACGTAGTCTCATATATATATATATATATAATATATATATATATATATATATATATATATATATATATATATATATATATATATATATATATAAACTGATCTCTGGCCGACGGAGACTCGAACCTACGAACCTCATGACAAGGTACGCAGTGCTTTGCCGACCGTACCACACTGGTCCAATACCTTGGCATCCAGCTTTCGCTAGACGTTATTCCAAGGCAGCCAGCTTTCAGGCAGGAGGCTTACAGCTTTTCATCTCATGCCCTGCATGCATCGACATTTTAATGGACGTTCACTACTCGCTAGAATTCGTAATAATAATATTAAGAGGGTTTTCAAGATTAGGTTTATATTTTATGTCGTACTTTAAAATGTCGCTGAAAAAAGTAGTAATATTTTTTTTTTTTTTGCCTGTTCTGGCGATGGTCTTGAATTTTCAGCTTACAACGTTCCTGGCTGAGTCCTGACCATAGTGTACAGGGTGTTTCAAACAGATGAACCCAATTTCAAAGCGGTATAAACTGAAATTGGGTCCATAGTTTTGAAACACCCTGTACTTTAGTGTACTCCTCCGTGCACACTGTACATAGTGTTCTCGTACAGTTGCTGCCATAAATAAATTCCAGCAAGCTCTCTATTTCACTCTCTTTCTCTTTTTCTCTTTCTCTCTTTCACTCTCTCTTTCACTCTTTCTCTCTTTCTCTCTTTCACTGTTTCTATCTCTCTTTCTCGTGTGTCACTAGAGATGAGACAGTGTGTATAGATCTGCAACTACAAATATAAATTGGTAATTTATATACGCAAAATGTGCAGCAGCGACTGATAACCAACAGTGGCGTTGCTAGGGTTAGTGTCACCCGGGGCGGCATCTTTGGTGTCACCCGGGGCGGCATCTTTGGTGTCACCCGGGGCGGCATCTTTGGTGTCACCCGGGGCGGCATCTTTGGTGTCACCCGGGGCGGCATCTTTGGTGTCACCCGGGGCGGCATCTTTGGTGTCACCCGGGGCGGCATCTTTGGTGTCACCCGGGGCGGCATCTTTGGTGTCACCCCCATGAAATCCAAGGGCGAGGGGATGGGGGAGTAAACTCCAGTGACGTCACTACTGCATGACCAGTGACGTCACTACTGCATGACCAGTGACGTCACTACTGCATGACCAGTGACTAATGTTTAGCAATGAGAACGTTTAAGTGCCATAAACCTAACAGGAGAATACTTCTCAACTGTATTAATGATATAATAAATAATCGTAGTAATATTGAGGAAACATAAATACTACTTTGAGTACAGGCGACAGATCCAACATTTATTCATCTTCAATAATGCAAAAAAAAATTTTCAAAAATAAAGAAAAAACATCGCAATATCAGAGAAACACTAGTTCCGATTTCACTTTGAGTACAAATAATATCTCAATGACTCGGATCTTACATTTCCTTGCCTTCAATCCTGCAAAATCATCCATCACATCAAAATCAATGATTTTCCCTATATAGGCCTATTTGTACTCTGTAACCATATAATAGGCTATATAGAAACTTGGGATTTTTATCTTATATTGTTGCAGCAGTGTTTTGTGCATTAGTGTCACCTTTAGAGGCTCTATGGTGTCACCCGGGGCGGCCGGCCCATCCCCCTTACGATGCCACTGATAACCAATAACCTTGCAATTTATGTAAAGCTGTAAACCAGTGAGTCACTGAGCACAAGGAATGGGAGGTTCGATCCTCCGTCCGCTAATCAAGAGGAGACAGATAAACTAAGTAACTGTAGTGAAAGTGTTCCTGCCAGTGGATGACGGTGATGTTTGTGTTGCAGAACACTGCGTGCCTGGACGACTTCGAGCGCCTCAAGACCCTGGGCACGGGGTCGTTCGGGCGGGTGATGCTGGTACAACACAAAGCTACCAAGGAGTACTACGCTATGAAGATACTCGACAAACAGAAGGTAAGTCTCTCATCCTCTATCTACCTGGAGGACGTTCCGGGGGTCAACGCCCCCGCGGCCTCGTCCTTGACTTTGTATGGAAGGATGGTTTGCTGTGTTAATTATACTCTAGGTAAGTCTCTCCACCGTATATATGGACAGGCATTTATGAAAATATGCACATGTTGACGAAGTAATCAGTGTTTGTGTTAATTTAGTAAAAAAAAACCTTGATGTCTGTAATAAGAAATAACGATGGATAACAAAAAATTGGGCGTCCCTGGCCTGCTTTGTGTATATTCTAGCAAGCATTATGTCAAGCTCTTGAAGGGGTCTTAATTAAATATACGATCAAATTGCTTTTTTTATTTAATTTTCGTAGCAGTTTATACTGTCCTTGTTTCCTTAAAGCGTGGTACGTGATGAACAGTGAAGAACTAAGCCTGAATACATTGACATTCATTAAAGCTGTTAAAATTTACTGTCAATTGTTTGATTTTTATAACTAAGAGATGCAGTGGCACTCGACCCGCTTGGTACTTTAGCATTTGATAAATAAACCTCTTAGTGGAAGTGCTAGGACATGAGAAGTAAATAAGCAGCTGAACTCAAGATTGTTGGAGGGTCCGGGAAGGGTTGAAATAGTCTCCTAGTGTTGAGAGCTCCTCATACTTGGTATTTCCTATTGGATGTCATAATTCTTATCTAGCCACTGTCTGGACCCTCGTGCAAGTTGTATTGGTATAGCTCTTCATTGTTCTATATCCTCCATACTTGCGCGTCTATCCTAGTCTTGGAAATTTGTTCATGAATGTTAGTGAGGCACCATGAAAGCACTTGAAAATTAATTACCTTTCGAAGTGATTAAAGTGAAATAACACGTTTATTGATCTTTTGTATAATGAATGTATGTATATAGACAGTTTTTACCAGGATATTAAAGTCCATCTTTGTTTACTCATTGATATTTGTTTATTACAACATAATCTGTGTTTATTCAACTTCGTATTTAACAGCTGAACACACAACAAACCTTCTCAAGTCACTAAAATTTGTAGACTTGAAACCTACTCTCTAAATTAACAGCCTAGATGCGTGAAAATAACTAAAACAGGTGAACATTAACAAATTGTGTTGTTCAAGTCCTGTAATAACTTCACCTTTGTAACACTAATATTCTCTAGTTCTACATGTTCCTCAAGTGTAGTCTTCAGTTTTATGTTATATATTTAAGGGAAGCGCTAACCCGTAGGTGTCATACATCTGGGAAATGGAAGAGGATCCATCGAAGGGGACCGTAATTACAATTGGCTGGAATAAAAGTCCCTCCCCAGCATCAAGGAACCTCGCTAGAGGAGTGCCGGGTCACCATACAGAGAAGACCCGGACCAGGACCCGTCCTGGCAAACCTACCTAAACCTGCTAGACGAGTCACCTTCTTGATACACTATTCTTGGTTATTAGTGTTTTATCCTTCCCATGAGAACCCTTCTTGGAAGACTGCGCGTGTTATTACTCCAGATGTAGAAGAACACGCACAAGAGGAAACGTTTCACTTGTGGCGAAACGTTTCCTCTAATAATGTCGTGAAGTGTACATAAGTGCCATGTCCCACATCTTGTTGGTATCACCACACCATATTTCTTATTGTATTAATTTTGGTAGAAATACAGATAATGTTAGGTAAAAGGACATAAGTGCAACTAATGTCATATTAGTTGCACTTGTGTCCTTTTTACCACAGAGGTTGGCTGAGACTTTTACTTTTTGGTTTGGAAATTCTCTTCATTTTCCTTGTTGGTGCTGTAGTCTCGTTTGTATACCACTTTTGTTAGTGCTGTAGTCTGATTTGTATACCACTCTCGTTAGTGCTGTAGTCTGATTTGTATACCACTCTCGTTAGTGCTGTAGTCTGGTTTGTATACCACTCTCGTTAGTGCTGTAGTCTGGTTTGTATACCACTCTCGTTAGTGCTGTAGTCTGATTTGTATACCACTCTCGTTAGTGCTGTAGTCTGATTTGTATACCACTCTCGTTAGTGCTGTAGTCTGGTTTGTATACCACTCTCGTTAGTGCTGTAGTCTGGTTTGTATACCACTCTCGTTAGTGCTGTAGTCTGGTTTGTATACCACTCTCGTTAGTGCTGTAGTCTGGTTTGTATACCACTCTCGTTAGTGCTGTAGTCTGGTTTGTATACCACTCTTGGGTCGTCTGTCTTTCACTATTGCTGGATTGCTCAGGAATGATATACAGTATCAACAAGATGAATAATTACACACATGTGCAACATCTGGGAATCTTTATTGTAGACGTTTCGCCCTCCAGTGACTTTATCAATACAAGAACATAATATGAAGACTGTTGGACTATGAACAAAAGATGAGGTAATCAGTCCGTCAGTCTTGGAGTTGAAGAGCACTGTAGTCTCTTCAACTCCAAAGACTGAGGGACTGATTACCTCATCTTGTTTATAGTCCTAACAGTCTTCATATTATGTTCTTGTATTGATAAAGCCACTGGATGGCGAAATTTCTACAGAAAAAAAATACACAGATGTTGCAAATGTCTTATTCTTCATTCCTGGGTTGCTTTATCTCCCTTGTTTTGTTGGTGACGTTCAAGGAAAAATAGAGTAATCACTAGAAGATATCTCAGAAGAGAGAGGTATACTTGCTGGGTAGGCAGTGAAGTTATTTGTGGGGATCAGTGTCAGGAAGGCCTGGTCGTGGACCGGGCCAAAAGGGGCGTTGATCCCCGGAATGCCCTCCAGGTAGGTAGGCAGTGGTAAGGGAAAGGGGGAGGGATTAAGGTAAGTGGTTATGGCATTGTTTGAGGCTGTGGTGCTTGTATTGGACTTATTGTGGCTAGCACCTAACAGCCTGGTTGATCAGGCCATCCACCGCCAGTAAATATTAAAATGGTATACAATACTGACAGGTTGATAAATAAGACACATGTGCAACAGTTAGGTATCTTTATTCCGAAACGTTTCGCCCACACAATAGACTTCTTCAGTCAAGTACAGAGGCAGCAGAAACAGTAGAGTTGTAAAGACGATGTCATCAGTCCATCACCCTTGTACACGTAGTTTTGAGGTGGTCAGTCCCTCAGCTGAAGGACTGGCCAACTGGTGGAGAGGAAGGGGGTGTGGTCAGCTGGTGGAGAAGGGGGGTGTGGTCAGCTGGTGGAGAGGAAGGGGTGTGGTCAGCTGGTGGAGAGAGGGGTGGTCACTGGTGGAAGGAAGGGGTGTGGTCAGCTGGTGGAGAGGAAGGGGGAGTGTGGTCAGCTGGTGGAGAGGAAGGAAGGGGGAGTGTGGTCAGCTGGTGGAGAGGAAGGGGGGGTGTGGTCAGCTGGTGGAGAGGAAGGGGGGAGTGTGGTCAGCTGGTGGAGAGGAAGGGGGAGTGTGGTCAGCTGGTGGAGAGGAAGGGAGTGGTCAGTGGTGGAGAGGAAGGGAGTGTGGTCAGCTGGTGGAGAGGAAGGGGGGGTGTGGTCAGCTGGTGGAGAGGAAGGGGGGAGTGTGGTCAGCTGGTGGAGAGGAAGGGGGGAGTGTGGTCAGCTGGTGGAGAGGAAGGGGGGGTGTGGTCAGCTGGTGGAGAGGAAGGGGGGAGTGTGGTCAGCTGGTGGAGAGGAAGGGGAGTGTGGTCAGCTGGTGGAGAGGAAGGGGGTGTGGTCAGCTGGTGGAGAGGAAGGGGGGAGTGTGGTCAGCTGGTGTGTATCGATCATAGCATCATAGGTGACGTCAGCACAGTCCATCATTCAGGAAGCATCAGTAGATCATCGTGACGCCTATTAATAGTTAAGCTGCGTCCTGCGGCGGCGGCAGCAGCGGCAGCGCCGCCGCCAACGCTGCCACAACACTATCACTACCACCACTTGTACATTACTATCTCTTATAAAATAACATTAGAGCTTAAAGCAGGAACACTGCAGTAGGCAGTGTCCTCAAACCCACTATAATAAAAATATTTGCCCAACCCATTTTCAGTGCTACCCAAGGCATAAGCTTTGATACCCTTAAGTCATGTGCCAAGCCCCACTCGAATCCAACCCCTCTCACTCGTGTATTTTTCTAGCCTAAATTTGAAGCTACTCAAGGTTTTAGCTTCAATAACCCTACTAGGAAAACTGTTCCTCTATACTATATCAGTTCTAAATGTAATGTTTGCTGTAGCTTCATAACCTCTGATATAATGTTCATAACGAAACTCGTGTACGTTTCCTCTCCACCGAATATGGTCACGCGTTTTATCCTTGATTCTGGGGAATTTTGGTGTTTGGAGAGGTTCCTTGATTCAAGGAATTGAAGGCATCTTTCCCTTCCTCGGATCAAAAATGATCCCAGTCCTTAGGCTCTGTGTAAGCCTTACTAGTTTAACTCCTCGTCACGCCTATAATAATAATAATCTTGGACTCAAGACTTGGTTACTTAAGCTGATGAATAATCAGTATCGAGTCGGCAATTATTTGAGGTAATATTAATGATAAATATCCAGTGATGTAATAAGGGTATTGTGAAGAATTAGACACGTGTGCAACATCTGTGTAGACGTTTCGCCAACCAGTGGCTTGGAAATAAATGGTATAAAATACCGACACAATGGAAAAATAAACACATAAGCAGTATAATGTGATCCTTTATTGACAACGTAGATCTGTCTGTGACTCGATAAAGCCACTGCGTGGGCGAAACGTTGTCAATAAAGGATCACATTATACTGCTTATGTGTTTATTTTTCCAACCAGTGGCTTCATCAGTACAAGGACATAATATGAAGAATGGAACATTGTATACAAAAGATGAGGTAATCAGTCCCTCAGTGTTGTAATTGGTGAGCACCTGGAGACTGAGGGACTGATTACCTCAAACTCCTCCTGATCTTCACCATTCTTTGTATTGGACTGATGAAGCCACTGTGTGGCGAAACGTTTCCACAATAGATACCCAAGTGTTACACATGTTTCTGATGTATCGAAGCTTGCTGTGTTACCTCGAGTGTCCCCCTTAACCTTCCTCAGGAGTCACCAAACACTGTGTTACTTTCATGTGTTTTACAGAAGATACTCAGCGAGTTATTACTTCAAATGGTTTGTCAAGTTTCTCCCCAGAGTTTAAGTGTCTTTATCTTACCTTTGCCCTGAGTTTACCTAGAGTCCATTTGTGGGGGTCACCCCCCCACGGCCTCTGCACGAATACACAAACTGTTTATAAATGATTTATAAACAAACCATACCACGGGTGGGGTTCGAACCCGCGGTCAGTCTCTCAAAACTCCAGACCGTCGCGTAAGCCACTGGGCCAGCTAGCTTCAATAAGATGCGTCCAGTGGCTGGCCCAGTGGCTTACGTGACGGTCTGGAGTTTTGAGACACATGACCACGGGTTCGAACCCCACCCGTGGTATGGTTTGTTTGCAATCGTGTCATTACGATTTCGTGAGTCATGTTGTGATAAATAGTTAAGAAACCCGACAAGTTGGAGAATGAGCGACGTTGCAACATTTTGGAATCTTCAGGTTTGGTGGATTGAACACATCAATTCTAGGCTAAAGTGACTGATTACTTTAAAATCCTCCTCTATTTCCACCGTTCTTCTTTGTATTGAACTGAAGAAGCCACTGTGTGGCGGAAAGTTTCGTCAATAAATATTCCAAAATGTTACAAAAATATCTTATTGTTCACCAACTTTCTTGGCCTCATAAGCTCTAGCACACACACGTACTCTCAAGAATGTGCATAGACTACTTCCACACACTTCCTAATTCACATCGTGTTAATAAATTCATGCAGCAGACACGCATTTATTAAGTGTCAAGAATAAATAAGGTAAATGCCTTTAAAGAGGTGGATGAGTTAACACGTGCAGACTGGGGTGTGTCACTTAAGGGTGTTTATTCCATTACCTAATTATTTGCTAATGGGCTCCCTCAGCTCTCACGCCACCACAATATATATTTATATATATATATATTATTATTATTTTATTTATTAACGCATCGGCCGTTTCCCCACTAATATATATATATATATATATATATATATATATATATATATATATATATATATATATATATATATATATATATATATATATATATGGCTATACTGTTGTTTAACCCTAATCTGTGTATTTCTGGGGCGTCTGGTTTTGGTGTTGGTTTTTGTGTGAGATATGTTTTTGTTTGATTTTTGTGTGGATTCACTTATAGGTGGTTGCAGGGTTCAGGTCTCTGCTCCTGGCCCCCGCCTCTTAGCTACTAGATTCACTCTCTCCTGGCTTAAAGAGCTTTATCGTATCTCTTCTTAGTTATGTACAGATCATGTGTCTTATACTTCACACTCTAGGTCATTCCACTTCCTGACTAAGGCTGAAGAAATGCTTCCTAACATCCCTGTGACCCATCCTAGTTTTCAACTTCCAGTTGTGCCCTCGTGTTCCTCTTTCTCATCTCTCAAAACAGTTTCCCTGTTCACCCTGTTAATTCCTCCAGGTATTTTGTACGTTGTTATCCTATTCTCCCCCTCCTACTCCTGCTATCTTTAAGTGTCATTAGGTTGAGTTCCCTTAACCTCTCCTCATAGGACATACCCCTTAGCTCCGTAACTATACTTGTTTCTTGACATTCTTGACCAGGTGTGGGTTCTATATTGGTACTGTATACTCCAATATGGGCTTGCCATGGAAAAATACACATAAGCAGTATAATGTGATCCTTTATTGACAACGTTTCGCCCACGCAATGGGCTTTATCAAGTCACAATAAAGGATCACATTATATTGCGTGTGTTTATTTTTCCATTGTGTTGGTATTTTATACCATTTATTTCCATGGGCCTGACGTACAGTGTCGTGGATGACTCCTTAAATGTCTAAAAGCTAGTCTTAGGTTTGCCAGAAGCGCCTTTGCTGCAGAAGTTATTTGGTTGATGTGCTCGATATAATGCTCACCCCAAGGTCCTCCTTGATTGAGGTTTGCAGTCATTGCCCAAGAGCCTGTACTCTGTCTGCGGTCTTTGTCATTCTCTAAACTTTATAACTTCGTACTTCCTCTGGTGGGTGGGTGTGGGGCGTGCGCGCACTTATATATTTGAGTGTTTTCGCCCGTTCTTACTAGCAGATAAATTTAGCATAATTTTTCCCAGGTCAAGTACAGTAAGTTGTATCGCTGATGTTACACATTGAATGTTTTTATTTCTTGATTTAGGATCTCGACAAACACATTCGTATGTGTTTAGCTGACACCATGAATAACTCTGCTGCAGAAAAGACAACATTGGCTCAACTCATGTTTGAAATCAAATTACTAAGAAATATTTTCACAGGGTGCGAGTGTCTATATCACCAAATTTTCACATCTTTCAAACTCCCACACCTGTGGTTTTCTGTTTATTTTTTTTACAGAAGGTTTCCTCAGCTCATCATATTCGGGTCACTCGCCTTTTGGTGTTAGGAACAAAAACAGTATTCAGCTTTAATGTAAATAATGCAGTACAATTGCAGACAGACGATCTTAATGCAGAACAAGCCACATGGGGATGAAAATCTTTACCTTTAGATCTTTCGCACTTTTGTGCGTCGTCAGGACCTATGCAATGTTGCAAGACAGCAACAGTTGGGAGGGGAAATTCTGAGGTAAGGCAGTTGGCATCAATGACTGTCCATGTCACATGGGCAGTCATTGTCTTGACTTCGGTGCTCTTCAACTCCAAGACTGAGGGACTGATTACCTCATCTTTTGTATATAGTTCTTCACATTATGTCCTATTGATAGTGACTAGTTGGCGAAACGTCTATAAATAAAG
Source organism: Cherax destructor (assembly GCA_009830355.1). Taxonomy (NCBI): domain Eukaryota; kingdom Metazoa; phylum Arthropoda; class Malacostraca; order Decapoda; family Parastacidae; genus Cherax; species Cherax destructor. The sequence continues at coordinate 55,811 of WNWK01007680.1, read as the reverse complement.
ATACCCAGATGTTGCACATGTCTACTTCTTCAAGCTGTGACAGGTATTCCCCGCAATCTGCTCAAGAACTGCTACACTAAACATGTCTGAATGAAATGTAAGATTTAAATCAATCTCATATTCCTCACATGGCTGAAATATTAGGTCGTGGTGTTGATAAGTGTAAGCAACTGCAGATGATCTACATACCTGACAACATTTAGATTTTTCTTAGTTGACTTTTTATATCCTGCTCAATTTCACAACTTCACTTTAATTTTAAATTATGGAGGAGGGCTTGAAGCGCAGGTGGGAGGTCTCCCAGCATGGCAGCTAGCTTAAGAGGCACCTAACTTCCCCCGACTTCTAATTTGATGTTATTTTTTTCACTACAATCTACCTTGTCCATAATTACTATCGCATTTGCTTTGTTTGAACCGAGATAAAAAATAGCATTCCTCTCTAAGAGAGTTGCTCCATTAAGAGGCACGTAATAACATGTTTATTTTTCCACTATAATCTACCTTGTCCATAATTACTATCCCATTTGATGACAATTGTTGTTGCAGAGGTGTGAGCTGCGCTCACACCTGGTCAAGACACATCCTTTGGATGTGTCTAGATGAGGCTATTGTGCATAATCTAAAACTGGATTCGTATACGAATGCTCTGGATTGTCTTAAGGGCCAGGGTTCCACTCTTTGATTTTTTCTGCTATCTTGGTTAATGTCCCCTTCAGGTTTGAGCAAGTCTGCCGTAGACCCGTTTTCCCTTTTCCTTAAATGTGTGGAAAATTCCTAAGACGAGTGCCAGACAAATCTATATTCAGAATGTAAAGTCCTTTATATTGTCTTGAAGTCTGATAACTTTGATAATTGTCATGTTACCAATGTAAATTTTGCTAGGTAATCACTCCATTACCTTTCCTTGTAAGCTAACTATCCTCTATTCCTATAATACTCAATCTTTCTGGCATTAGGAACTCGTGTGCCTAATGCCAGAAAGATTGTGTATTATAGGAATTTCCTGCCTCCCAGCCTCATCTTAGCAAGAGCGTCCCTCAGAACGAATCTTCTGAAATCTCTTACTCATTTCTGCACTGTTGCAAGTTCCTGATGTGTTGATTGCAACACGAAAGGCCTAAAGCTATCACTCAACTCCCCCTGTGGTTGTTTTGCATCTTGTATCGCTTGTTCGCGCTTCTTATGTTGTTCTACTCCCTATTGTATCTTTGTCAATGTATTTTGTCTTTAAATAAAATCTATATAAAATATAGGGAGTGGTAGGAGAAAACAATTTTCACACAGCTTCAGGGAGAACCTTGAGTTTTCCCTGAAGTAAGTTTATTCTTTTTTCTAAGGATGAGGCTCCCCAGGACAGTTCCAGAGGTGGTACCTCCCTATAATAAATATTATAATAATAATAGTATATAATAATATAATAATATATAATAATTATATATAATAATGTCATGCTGAATAAGTAAAACATGCGATTTTGGCTTAAATAGTAACGCTCTTCTTGCCGAATAAGGCAAGCGAAAATTTGTGTATGCATTAATTTTGCAAAAATCATTCTGAACATACCGAAAAAAAGTATACTTCTTTGTTTGTTTATTATTAAATTACTGTAAACTTATCTAAAATATATTTAGTTGGATGAGGCTAAATTAAATTGCGCTTGTTATAATAAGGTTAGGTAAGTTTTCTAAGATTCCTTTGGTGCAAAATTAATTTTTACATTAACAAATGAAAAAAAAATATTTTTAAATGTATAAGAAAATTTTAGAAAGGACTTAATTTTAAATGAGTTCTTGCTAATTGACCAATTTTACCTATTCGGCGCGCGCGCGCACTCGCATATAATTGCATAGGACAAAATGGTAACTAAGTTATTTTCTTATGCTTTTATATATATGAAAAGTATACACTACATCATCAGTCCTATATAATAGTTACAAATGCACGTAAATGAGTATTTCACATGTATTAAACTCGTACATGAATATCTACACATGCATTACATATGTAATACACATAAATACATGTATACATATGTATATGTATTTGTGTATTATCGATGTATGCATTTGCCTACAATTGGGGCATCAGTAGGCTCCACGGTTGGGGAGGGGAAAGTTGGGGTTTAGGAGGGGTGAGGGGAGGTTAGAGAAGGAGAGGACATAAGGTGACCTGCTCTGGTAAAGTTCCCTTCCTGCTGTTGGCTGTTCCCTACAGTGGGCAGAAGCAGCATCGAGCACTCTGCCAAGTTCCTTCATTTCCTATGTGTCGTAGCCCAGGCAGGTAATTTCCTCCTCATCCCTCCCTCTTCTCCTTCCCTCCCTCCTTTTCTTTCCCTCTTTTCCCAGATTCTGGGTCACTTAAGGTAGTAATGCTTGAGTTGGTTGTACCTGGGGGGGGGGGGAGGAAGTCTTCTCTGGAAGGGTGCTGCTTTTGCCACTGGGTTCTTGCTTCACTATGAACCCAGCATTTCTCCGTATAAATGGTGATAAAGGAGGGCCCCGCATATACACACCTTTTCGGTGTTCCACGTTCTCGTTGGCTTCAGATTGAGCCATTGTTCATTATGTTCACCCACCGGTGAGTGTCTCTGGCGGGTGGAACAATGGCTCAATTGAAAGCCAACGAAAACGTGTAACACCAAAAATAGCCACTGTTTTTCCCCTTTCTTTTAAATCTGCTGACACGGTTGATGCCACGGAACGAATTTTGGATATGGATTATCGAATGTGGATAGTTTTATTTATTTTATGACTGATTTACGTACTATAAGTGACTATCACAACAGTAGCAGGTTAGTGGTACTCAGGACCCCAATGGAAATAAGTCACTCTGACTTTTTTGGGCTATCCTAAGTTTTCTACACATATGCTGCTATGTATGATAATCTATGCCAGAATATCTATTCAGGTGGGGGAAGGGAGGCTTAGGGTGCTTGCCTGATCAACCATGCTGTTACTGCTGTTGGTGTGCTGGTCCACAAATCCATCACAGCCTAGTTGATCTGGTACTTGGTGGAGGTACATATCCTGTTATTACTATTTTATTAGGGGGGTAAGGAGCTGAGGGGCTTTAGCCCTCAAGGTTTGCTCCCCCCTCCCATTGGTGCGACCCCCTGTGGTACTGTAATGTGTTAAAGGGAGAGATTTTAACACAAAATTTCTAGTATGTATTTGAAAAATAAAATAAATTCATGTCGTATCCCTCCCATTCTTATCCCACCCTCTCCTCTCTACCCTTACCTGCCCCTCCTGCCTTACCCACCTTCCTATTAAGTATCCATATAAAGGGCCAACTGAGTGCTCACTGCAAGGCCCCAGCAGGTGGATGGCAGCCAATATGTTGCCATAATTGCACTCACTATAATGGCACTACTGTACACAAACAGTTCTCTCCCAAACTTCATAGAGAAATGCAACGGTGGTATGAGTAGTGTCTAAAGTGATTAAATTAGGGGATAATTTTTTATTTTTGTAAAGCGATAAACCCATATGGGTCATTCGGTACAAGTAATAGCTGAGGCTCTAGCCTCACAATCCACGGCTTGATGATAGCCACCCAGCCTCACAACTCGCGGCTTGATCATAGCCACCCAGCCTCACAACTCACGGCTTGATCATAGCCACCCAGCCTCACAACACACGGCTTGATCATAGCCACCCAGCCTCACAACTCACGGCTTGATCATAGCCACCCAGCCTCACAACCCACGGCTTGATCATAGCCACCCAGCCTCACAACCCACGGCTTGATCATAGCCACCCAGCCTCACAACCCACGGCTTGATCATAGCCACCCAGCCTCACAACCCACGGCTTGATAATAGCCACCCAGCCTCACAACTCACGGCTTGATCATAGCCACCCAGCCTCACAACTCACGGCTTGATCATAGCCACCCAGCCTCAAACTCACGGCTTGATCATAGCCACCCAGCCTCACAACTCACGGCTTGATAATAGCCACCCAGCCTCACAACTCACGGCTTGATCATAGCCACCCAGCCTCACAACTCACGGCTTGATCATAGCCACCCAGCCTCACAACCCACGGATTGATAATAGCCACCCAGCCTCACAACCCACGGCTTGATCATAGCCACCTAGCCTCACAACCCACGGCTTGATCATAGCCACCTAGCCTCACAACCCACGGCTTGATAATAGCCACCCAGCCTCACAATTCACGGCTTGATCATAGCCACCCAGCCTCACAACTCACGGCTTGATCATAGCCACCCAGCCTCACAACTCACGGCTTGATCATAGCCACCCAGCCTCACAACCCACGGCTTGATCATAGCCACCCAGCCTCACAACTCACGGCTTGATCATAGCCACCCAGCCTCACAACTCACGGCTTGATCATAGCCACCCAGCCTCACAACTCACGGCTTGATCATAGCCACCCAGCCTCAACTCACGGCTTGATAATAGCCACCCAGCCTCACAACTCACGGCTTGATCATAGCCACCCAGCCTCACAACCCACGGATTGATAATAGCCACCCAGCCTCACAACCCACGGCTTGATCATAGCCACCCAGCCTCACACCCCACGGCTTGATCATAGCCACCTAGCCTCACAACCCACGGCTTGATCATATCCACCTAGCCTCACAACCCACGGCTTGATCATAGCCACCTAGCCTCACAACCCACGGCTTGATCATAGCCACCTAGCCTCACAACCCCCAGCTTGATCATAGCCACCTAGCCTCACAACCTACAGCTTGATCATAGCCACCTAGCCTCACAACCTACAGCTTGATCATAGCCACCTAGCCTCACAACCTACAGCTTGATCATAGCCACCTAGCCTCACAACCTACGGCTTGATCATAGCCACCTAGCCTCACAACCCCCAGCTTGATCATAGCCACCTAGCCTCACAACCTACAGCTTGATCATAGCCACCTAGCCTCACAACCTACAGCTTGATCATAGCCACCTAGCCTCACAACCCCCAGCTTGATCATAGCCACCTAGCCTCACAACCTACAGCTTGATCATAGCCACCTAGCCTCACAACCCCCAGCTTGATCATAGCCACCTAGCCTCACAACCTACAGCTTGATCATAGCCACCTAGCCTCACAACCTACGGCTTGATCATAGCCACCTAGCCTCACAACCCACAGGTCTATCCTTAACTAAACCATGACGAATGTTCACCCAGCAGCCACCAAGACTAAGTCATAACACTGTGGTTATGTCGCCTCTCTTATTCCTGTCGGTCTATAAGGGAATAGTATGTTGTGCATTCTGTTTTTCATCATAGCTTTAAATCACTGGGAGGGTAAAGAATAAAAGGCATCCACTTGTTACATTCGCCAAGGAAAATGATAGTGTTGTCAAGGTAGGTCTAATACCCTGCTTTGTGTCATCTCACCAGGCCAGTTTCTCTCCTGGTGTAGTGCAGTGACCTGATATATTATTGACATCTATATTCTGACCCATACGAGAATTATTTTGACTATTTAACATTTTGTTTACATTCTCTAAAATTATAATTACTCTTTCAAAGTTAAAGCTGTAAGTTTTAGGTCGATTATTCTTCGTGTTTTTTTTTTTTTCAATATCGTCAAATTTTTATTTGACCTCAGTTACTTGTGCTACAGATTATATTTTATTTTGTTTTTGGTATGGATGTGTTGTACATGCATGTGAATACTAACAAATGTTTGTGTTTGCAGGTGGTTAAGTTGAAACAAGTGGAACATACACTCAACGAGAAACGAATATTGCAAGCGATCACCTTCCCCTTCCTCGTGTCTCTAGAGTTCCACTTCAAGGTAACCAATGCTAGCTAACCTTATGTTTCCTCCTCCTTTGTATATCCTGTACCTCACTATCTGTTTCTCTTTAGAGAGGGAGGGGAACATTTTTCTTTCACTATCCTTGCCTCAACCATCTACAGTCTAAATGGTAGTAGATAGTATTCAGTTGAGGTATCAGTAGGTAGTTCTGCACTGATAGCTTCCATGTCAACAGTGATGTATTCTGGTGTTTGCTTTTCTCAACTTTTATTTTTCTTTCTAAACATGTAAGGGGCATACAGAATCTAGGTAATGGGAAGCAGTCAGGTTTGATATGTGGAAGAGGGAATCTGAAGATGATTCTGAGGGTAACTGCCCTAACAGCCAGGTCCCAGACCAGATTGCTTGGTTGAGGACTTGAGCAATAAGACTGTTGGTGCTGCCTCTCTCAGTTCACTGTAAGCATCACAACTCGTTGATCAGGAAGTGAACTTAGCAAGTTTCTTGAAGACTCTTAGGAGTTTTTGTAATTTTCCTTATGTATGAAGGAGTGTTGAAAAGTCTTGGTCCCTTTACACAGTTTTTTCACTGAAGGAATTTTTCATCATCTACTAAGTCTGTTACTCTTGTAGGGAGTAATTTCGATGTGCAGATTTAGGATTAATCCCTCCAGAACTTTCCATAATCCCTCCAGAACTTTTCAGATGTAAATTGATACTTTTCTCAACTACTTTCCATGGAATTTATAAGGGCATTGAAGATTCTTTACATTTTTCATATATGCAATTTCACATGAATTAAAAAATGGTCTGTTAGTGTGCAGTAATATTAGTTTAGGGAGCACAAGTAACCTAATATCAACTTTGGTTTTGAAGGTTCAAATTATCCAGCCCATCACTCTGTGTTCATGAAAGTAACACTGTTGTGATTCATGAACATAACATAAACAAACAAACAAACAAACAAACAAATTTTATTTCATTGCAGGTTACATGGGTATGGGAAATTACAATGTAAATTGAGTGCAAGGAGAGCCACTGACATGCCATGGCATTAGGGGCAGCTTATTCTAGTCCTTAAAAACTATGTACTTAATATTAGAGAAATTTATTGAGTTTATTCTAGTTAAAAATTATTTTCAAAATTACAATATGATGAAATTTTACTGTTTAAATTATTATATAATGATATTAGATCTTAGATTGTTACAGGTGTTAAGATTCTTGAATGATAATATGGAATTGAGATTATCTTAAGGAAAATAACATTGAGCATTTTTGACATTAACTTATAATATGAGTAGGGGGTAACATAATAGTAACATATTATTAAAAATTGAGATTATCGTATAGGAAAGTAACTATGAGCATTTTTCAAAGTAGTTTATAGCATGATCATTTAGGTTTGGGTGAGTAGGTGGTTTTGAGTTGAGTCTTAAATTGATTTTCAGACAAGATTATCTTAATATTTACTGGTAATGAATTCCAGATTCTGGGGCCCTTTATGTGCATAGAATTTTTACATAGGTTGATATGAACACGGGGTATATCAAAAAGTGATCTGTGTCGTGTGTTGTGGTCATGGGTCCTATTAAAGTTGGTGAGGAGAGTTTTGAGCAGAGGGTTTATATTAGAGTGTAAAGTTTTATATATGTAGTAGGCACAAGAGTAAGTATGAATGTTCTTTACGGTGAGTAGTTTGAGACTTTTGAATATTGGTGGAGTATGCTGTCTAGAGTGGGAATTTGTTATCATTCTGACTGCGGCCTTTTGTTGTGTTATGAGTGGTCTAAGGTGATTTAACGTTGTTGATCCCCATGCACAGATTCCATAGGTGAGATACGGGTAGATAAGTGAATGATATAGTGCAAGGAGAGCTGATTGAGGTACATAATAGCGTATCTTTGATAATATGCCTACTGTCTTCGAGATTTTCTTGGAAATTTGTTGTATATGTGTTTGGAATTTAAGGCTACTGTCAAGGTGGATTCCTAGGAATTTTCCCTCTGTGAGTCTTGTGATGGGTGTACCATTAAGTGTTATGTTAAGTGGAACATTTGTGGCTTTGCTTCCAAACTGTATGAAGTAGGTCTTGTCAGTATTGAGAGTAAGCTTGTTAGTCGTCATCCATGTTGATATTTTCTGTAATTCGGCATTAACAGTGTTGGCCAGTATAACTGGATTTGGGTGAGAGAAGACATATGTTGTGTCATCTGCAAATAAAATGGGTTTGAGTAGTTGTGATGCATTCGGTAGGTCATTTATGTAAATGAGGAATAGGAGTGGCCCCAGGACACTTCCTTGAGGGACTCCGACTGTAATTGGTTGTGTGGAAGAGTTCGCTCCATTTGTGTACACGTATTGGCTTCTGTTGGTGAGGTATGATTTTAGGTAGTTGAGTGGGTGCCCCCTTATACCATAGTATGCTAATTTTGTGAGCAGTAAATCATGGTCGACTGTATCAAAAGCTTTGCGGAGATCAATGAAGATTCCCAGTGGGACTTCTTTTTTCTCAAGTGCTGTATATATTAACTCCAACATGTGCGTAATAGCATCGTTTGTGCTCTTGTTTGTCCTGAATCCAAATTGACGGGTTGAGTACATTGTGTGAGACGAGGTAGGAATAGATTTGTCTATGAATTAATTTTTCGAAGATTTTAGAAAGCAATGGTAAATTAGAAATTGGTCTATAATTATTCAGGTCTGTTTGATCACCTCCTTTGTGGATCGGGGTGACCCTAGCTATTTTGAGAATTGATGGAAAGGTAGAGGCTTCAATGGATTTATTGAATAGTGTTGCTATGATTGGTGACAGTACCTGTGAAGCTTTTTGTACATAAAAGTTGGTAGGCTGTTTATGTCTCCTGCCTTGTTTTTAAGGGTGTTGATTATGAGCGAGACTTCAATTGGGTTGGTAGGAGCTAGGAATAGCGTATTAGGGTAGGTGTTTGTGAGGTAGTCTGTTGGACGGGTGTTTGAGCTTGGGATTTTACTCGCTAGATTCTTTCCTATGGTGGAGAAGAAAACATTAAGTCTGTTTGCTGTCTCAGTAGGTGAGAGTAGGGGTTCATCTGCTCTTGATAATTTGATGGTGTTGTTTTTCGCTATCTTATTATTTCCTAGAATTGCAGATAGGGTCTTCCAGGTCTTTTTCATATCACCTTTTATGTTCTGGAGTCTGTTCTCATAATACAATTTTTTGATCTCCTTATCAGGCTGGTAAGGGTTGATGAGTAGCGTTTGGATTGTTCTCTGGTTATTAGACCCCTTCTGTATTGTTTTTCATATTGGTGCCTTTTGTTAATGGATTTAAGGATGCTGGGTGTTAGCCAGGGATTGTTAAGTCTCTTAGCTGTGATCTGTTTAGTTTTTAGGGCAATGTTTGTTATAGAGGTGGTGGGTTTTGTTAAGGAAATTCTTGATGCATTCATTAGTATCTGTATATGTTTCTAACTCATTATGCCAGTCAATGTTAATCATAGCTGTTATAAAGTTATTTACAGCTGACTCATTATGTAGTCTGAAGGTAACTTTTGTAATATCTAGGGGCAATTTACCAAGATTAGTTATGAGAAAGGTCGGATAGTGGTCTGTGGTGTTGTCTGTGATGATGCCTGATTTTAGAGGGCTATAGTATTAGTCCAGATGTGGTCTAGTAATGAGGTACTAGTCTCGGAGATTCTTGTAGGTTTTGATATTGTTGGTAGTAACAAGCAGTTGCTCATAGTGTTTGTGAATTCTGTTACTTGTGGGTCCTGGTCATGTAGGAGATTTATATTGAAGTCTCCTGTGAGCAGCAAATGGTCTTTGTTCATGTGTGCATCAGTTATTAGGTTACCTATTTTTTCACTAAAATGGTGAATGTTTGACTGTGGTAATCTGTAGATGTTTATCACTGTAGGGGTTTTGCAGGTCTTTTGATTTAAATTTAGCTATAATATATTCTCCATGCTCATCCCTTATGCAAGAGTTATTGATACATTCAAGTTGATCTGAGTAATATATAGCTATTCCACCCCCTCGCTGATCTGTCCTGCAATTGTGAATGGCTGTGTAACCTGGGATGCCATAGACATCTGTAGTATCAGGCTTCAGCCAGGTCTCAGTGAGTGTGATGATTGACATATTGGTCTGGAGGGATTGGAGTAGTGCTGTGAGGTCATCATAATGTTTGCTCAAAGATCTAACATTGTAATTGAAGATAGTTATGTTATTGTTGGCTCTGAGTAATGTCTTTGCTTGATCTGCTGTGTAATAGTTACAGTTGCTGTTGGAATCATGTAAGTCATTTAATAATAGGTTGATATCAGGATCAATTCCTGTAATCATAAGATTTGATGTGATTCTATAACTAGACCTGAGAAGAATAGATAATACTAAACTTAACAATATGATACTAGAATAAATGCTTAGGAACTATTTGATTATTACAAATTTTTAATAAGAGTTTGTAGAGATACAGGGTATTTGACAGAGTTCTTGGCACGTGAATTTGTACCTTAGTCAATTTATACAAATGCAATTAATTGAACTATGGTAGTTTACTAAAGCTGGGAATAAAGGAGCTAGGGAAAATGATAGCAAACAATGAAAGTAAAGTAAATTATTATTCTTAGTCCCTCACACATCTCTTCCTTTCTGTCTGTTGCATGGTTTGAATTTTATACTGTTCGTTCTTAAATCTTCGTTTTTTCCATAGTGGGGCAACTGAAATTTGTTCTCATTTAACGTAAAGATTAACATGGTTCACTGGTAGTAGTAGTTATTGTCAGCTTGGAGTTTAGCTGTGTTCTTGATGGATGTCACTCTCGTGCAGTCTAGTATCCTCCTACCCTTCCATTCCTCCCTACCTTCTACCTCCCTTTCTTACCTCTCTTCTTGCCTCCTACTATCTCCTTCCTCTATTTCTTCCCACTCTCTGCTTGTATCTTTCCCACCCTGTGAATCTTGTCACTAGTGAGCGAGTGCTGTAATAGGTTGTATTAATAGTTGTGTGCTTGCCCTGACCTCTTAGTGTCATATCTGGTGTTGGAGGGTGGCTCCTCCCAAGACCTGCTTAAGTGCATGAAATTACTGTTGGGAGCAGGCTGGCTCTCTGCTGGGGTGTGTACTTGGCTGTGGAAGTGGTGGTGCAAGACTAGTCTTGTTATTGGAGACGTAAGGAGTTTAGTATTGAGATAAGAGGTGGAAAGGTTCCCTCGCTACTATTTTCTTAGTATTCATAGTGAAGCTTAGACAAAATTTCAAAGGCTCTTATAATGGCTAACATAGTTCCAGTACACAAAGGAGGTGGTAGAGGGCCAGCAAAACACAGGCCCATCATAGTAACATCACATGTGAATTTTTGAGAATGTAGTTAGATGAAGCTAGAAAGAGATTCAACAGCTTAAAGGGGTGTGCAAGGATTATCCCTGGAATGAGGACGTAGAAAACTGCCACGACAGTGATTGGACCAACGACGACTGGAAGCTGGTAGCAACAAATTACCACAGTAGTATTAGAAAGCCATGAACTGCACAAGCCATGAAAACCATGGCTATTGAGCAGGAAGATCCTTCCTAAATTTTATCATTGTTCAGATCATGCATTTGTTTTCTAGTTTTTCTTCATAACTAGTTAGTTCTGAGAGTCGTCTTGCAGTACATCTTGAGATTTTTCTTATTTTAGCTGCAAACACCTTATTATGACTACATATTCACCTTTGGTCTAATCTAGTTTGTCATCAGCTTTTCACCAGTTTGCTAACCAAATCTCTGAAAGTTTGAAGTGTGAGATAAATGAGCATCTTGTTATTTTGTTGATCAGTGACAGTGCTTTTTGATTTTTTTGATTTCAGAATTCCTTTCTAAGTGATTCTACATTTTATCAGTACGTATATATTTTTTATTTGGCCTCCTTTTGCTTTCTTCTATTTCCACTATATGGCAACTGTCCATCTGTCCCACTATTTATCCATCTTCTCCAAGTTGTTCTTTAGGGACACAAGTATCTTATAAAGAATTTTTTTTTAATCTTCTAAGATTTTTTTAAGCTTCACATATAAATTGGGAAAGTTGGCAAGTAATGATCCTTTTGGGAAACCCCATTGGTAACCTTATCCAATAATCAAATTTTTGTTTCAAAGATAGATCTCTCATTTTAATAATCTGCCTTTCATTCTCTATATTTTGATGCTTTAAATCCAAATCATTATCTGCCCAGTTATGTCTGATTATCTTAGTAGCTTGATTATTTAATATAAAAGATATTTATTTCAAGGCCAGTTGTGTATTAGCAAGATTTTGCACTCATGTTTTAACCACTCTACTCAAATGGCTGTTTTCAGAATTTATTTCAACAATTGTCAGTGAAACATTCCTGTGATTTAACAGCTCTTACTGTCTCTTTTTTCAGTAGCTATTTGTCAGTTTACCTACTTGTAATATCCCCCCAAAAATCTGAAGTGGAAGATTTTTCAAATTGAAGAGTGACAGCTTGACTACCATGAGTGCCAAGTTGCAGCCGTGTAGGTTGTAGAGTGTAGTATTTGTCATGGGAGGTATACTTATGGGTGCTCAGGAGGGGTGCCTGAGCAAGCAAGTGTTCACAAGCTGTTTTTGTTTGCTGCCTCCCAGAATAGCCACTCTTTGTGGTGATCGTAATCTTAGTATATGCTGCTGGGTTTGGTAGGGGGCTTTTATGCTTAAAATGCATTTTATTTTTATTTCTTGGATGTGCGTGCACCCCCACATGTGTATGTTCATTAGTGTATATGAAAGATAAGAAAGGGAATGAAGGCCAGCATACAGATGAGGAGAGAGATTTGCAGGAATGAAATTTGGTGCAGAGTTCATTTATATAGCCCCATAGGTCATAATGAATTTAGTCAGAAGGGCTGCAAAGTGACATTTTTCCTGCCCCCCAAAAAAAAAAAAAAAAATAATAATAAGAGGTACATGGAGAACCTGTGGTTCAGTCAATGCAAATAAACAAAACTTGGGAACAAGTGAGTATGGAAGAATAAACACTAAAGAACAGAAAAAAAATGGAAGATAAACTGGAGTTCTGAGAAAGGAAATAAAAAAAAAAGTCACTTAAGGAGTTGTACAGGATGAGATAAATGAGCAAAAGTTAAAAAAAAAAAAAAAATATCAGGACAGGGAAAGGTTGGCAGACTGCATTATCTTGAACTTCTAGATTTGTACTGTTTCTTGCGTAGGGCTGACTGAACCATATGAAAATAATACTTTTTTGTTAATATATTAATTTAGTGTTTCTGTATGTCATTGTTTGTGGATAATACAAAACAATGAGAAAAAGAATAGAGGATGATTACAGGAAACTTCAAGACTTGGGCAGAGTGTAGGAACGGTTTAATAAGTGGATGCTAGAGTTGAACCACAGCAAGTATAAAATAATGAGCCTGGGGAGGATGGGATGAGTGTACAGTGGAGCCCCGGAGTTTGTCATTAATTCGTTCCAGAATGCTGCTCAAGTGCCGTTACCGAATGAATTTGTTCCCATAAGGAATAATGTAAATTAGATTAGTCCTTTTAGACCCCCAAAAATACTTAAAAAGCACTTACAAAAATACACTTACTTAATTGTTCGAGTTTGGAGCAGTACGAACTCTGGGGTCCACTGTATAATAAACCTGGTGGGAAATGAGAAGTGTCAAAGTATAAAAAATACTTAGAAATACTGGAGGGATGGGTAATTAATCTGTTAACTGAAATTATTCTTTGTAGGAAAGAGGTATGGCAGATGGTGCAAAATATTTCAATGTAGAAAAAAAAAGCTACAAAAGTACATAAGATTACTCAAAATATAAAAGGTCCAAAACTTTAACGCTATCTTCAAATACAGGGAATTAATTAGACAACCAATCATCTTCAAGATGCAACTGAACTAATTTCTTTTAGGCAGTGCTTGATCAACTAAGCTCTGGTGCTTGTTGGACAGAGTGCAGTGAGCACCAACAGCCTGACTGATCTCGGTTGATTTTCTCATGTGAAGACTTAACCCACGAGCAATGTAGAGAGACTATTCTCTGTCAGATAGTTGTTGTCTGGCTTCTTAACTAATCAGCCTGTTGAACAGGCTGTTAATTAGGCTGCCTGGACATGGAGGTTGCTGGCACGATAATCCCAGGAACCATCAAGGCATCACATGAAACCTGTGCACTGAAGCATGCACACTGAATAACACTTAATATCTTATACAAGGACTGCATTCATGATTAAGGAACCACTCATGCTGTAGGAAGTAATTTATTAAGATAGTTTATTAGCTAGATATTGTGTATGGCGATGAACAAATGGAGACTGAAGCCTCCACCTCCACAAACACGAGTTTAGCATTTCAGTGTTGTGCACTATGCATGAAAGTAAAGTGCCAGGGCTAGCTAGCTAGCTAGCTAGCTTGGAGCTGACATCTAGTCTTGTGCAAGAGTATACTATATCAGCAAGAAAAGGTTCATATATTGGTTATGAGTGTGTCCCAGAATTTTGGGGCAGAAACTAGGACAGCCTAAATGAGCTGAATCTGATGACACTGGAGAAACGAAGATGTAAAGAAACTGGCACTGATAAGAGGGAAGCAGAACGGTAGTACACCCATCGATGATAAATGACCATGCTAGTCACCAGCACATTAGACCCCCATCCCTTCATTTTATGAGAAGTGAAGCAATGTGTGGTAGTAGTGGTTTAGGGGGACTGTAATTTCAGCAGCACAGTAGATATGATAACTTTCATTGAATAATGCACCTTCTGTTGCCTCTCCATCAATAAAATTTGAAAAGGGGATCTCAAGAACTGAAATTTAATGCCAGCAATCAGCTAGCAGAATTAGCACTCATTACAAACCCCCCATATTTCCATATTATACGTACAGTGGTCCCCCGAGTTTCGTACACCCTGGAAAGCGTACAATTATGTAAGTGCTTGTGGAAGTGTATTTTTGGGGGTCTGAAATAGACTAACCTACGTGACATTTTTCCTTAAGGGAGTAAATTCGTTCGGTAATGGTGCTTGAGCAGGCTTCTGGAGCAGAGTTTTTACGAAACTCGGGGGACCACTGTATTTAACTGGGATGTGAATAAATTGTTTACAACACTGACAAGTTGATAAATGAGATGCTTGTGCAACATTTACGTATCTTTATTCTGAAATGTTGTAAAAATTCTCATTTATTAACAGATATATTTTTTTACAGGGGTGGGGGAGGAGGGTTGTCGCATAGTGTTAGCAAGTAAATTATGTGTGTTAATTATTTTTTAGATTTTCTGTTATAAATTTGATGAAGGCAAATTTACTCGGATTCATAACCTCTTACAAAGGTCTGTCTCGCTGTCATAGGCACATAATATATCAGTGGTATACAATACCAACACCAAGGTGAATTAGATGAACATGTGCAACATGTGGGTATCTTTATTTTGTAAAGATATCCATATGTTGCACGTGTCAAATTCATTATCATCACATTGTCTTGAAAATCCAGTTGAGTGGTTAACTGTTTTGATCTAGTTCTTTTAGGTTATTACTGTCATTTTGATGTAATATTTATCTTCCTTGAAGTGTTTTCTCTTTTTTCTTTACTGTTTGTTTTCCCCCTGCAACTTCTTTTGTCCTTTTATGTTTAAGTAGTATTAACTTTTTTTTTAGTGTAAATGTGGCAGATGATGGTAGTAAAGTCACTTTTATCAAATCTTTATTGATAGAAGGTTTAAGTCTCTGGTGACTTTATCAAGTATTAATACAAGGTTTCACCACTAGTGGCTTTTATCAAGTATTAATACAAGGTTTCACCACTAGTGGCTTTTATCAGGTATTAATACAAGGTTTCACCACTGGTGGCTTTATCACTATTAATACAAGGTTTCACCACTGGTGGCTTTTATCAAGTATTAATACAAGGTTTCACCACTAGTGGCTTTTATCAGGTATTAATACAAGGTTTCACCACTGGTGGCTTTATCACTATTAATACAAAACTTCTTCCCTGGAAGTGTCTTTATCACTTTTTTACTTGTAAATATTAATTACATTTTTGGTAGAACTTCTAAATATATTTATATGTAATTGAACAGTTTCACTTTTGTTTTGCTTTAAAGTTTACTTGTAATTCCTTTTATTTTGTCGTATAGAAAAAAATAATCATTCGTGGTCACAAGTCTTTCGTTACCATGCCTTTATTTTTTTATAAATTACGTATTAGAATCTAGTGGTCTAATTGTTTTAATAATTTCTTTCATATGTGGAGGATATTTTGTAATGTTAAAAATATATATTTGTTCACATTCACTTTCATTGTCTCTCTTCACTTTCCTCTATTTTCTATTCTCTCTGGATAGCTTCCTTCTAAAAGTGCCAGATTAGCTGAGTTGTGATGGCTAAGTGGGCCCTTTGGATCACTGGCACAAACAGCTTGGTTGACCAGGCGATCAAGAGATAAGCTTAGCCACAGGCCAGGCTGCTGGGATAGAATCTTCGAATACACACTAAAAAAATCATCCTTTTTTTTTTTTTTCCCCCTCCCTGTCTCCTCTCTTTGTCATCCCCTCCTTTCCCCTCCATATATGGTGTGTATAAATGTGCCTTCAGAACTGGAGTTGTGGCTGCCATTTTTATTCCATCTATCATCATGTGTTGGATAACTTGTTCATCCTAAGGTATTTTTATAACATTCATTCCTATATTAACCAGTAATGTTTCATTCACACAAGGTTCTCCATACTTGACTATCTCGTTTTTGCCTCTCCCATCCCTCATTACCTCTCCTTTGTCTTTCCCCCTCATTCTTACCTCCCTCTCGTTATTACCTACTTCATAATCTCCATCCTGATTATCGCCACAGTCCATCATTCCTTCCTCTCCCTCATCCCCCCTTTTATCCCCTCATGCTTCCTTTGTACTTCTCCCAATCTTCTCTTTCTGGGCACCTTCCCCTTATATCCAGGTGTTATTACCATATTTTACGGCATATAGGGCACGCCTTTTTCTCAATAAGTCTTGGAAAGTCGCCCTGTGCCTTATGTGCTCAAGGTCAGGGTCAAAGGTAAGTTTTGGGTTACTGTCAAGTGGTGTTATATAAAAGGACATTACAGTTCATAATAGTAATAAAGTTGTACTCGTAATGCTTGTGTGCCTTGTATGCCGGAACACATGGTACAGTGGACCCTCGGTTTTCATCGATAATTCTTTCCAGAATGCTGTTCGAGTGCCGTTACCGAACAAATTTGTTCCCATAAGGATGAAGATTAGTCGTTTCAGACCCCCAAAAATACACTTACATAAGCACTTACAAAAATACACTTGCATAATTGTTCGAGTTGGGAGCTGTATGAAAACCCAAGGGTCCACTGTACTTCCTTTGTTGTTGAAGTAAGGTGTTGCCCACAAGTGGTAAAGACACACCTACAGCAAAGGAGACCTTTATTACTAAAGTTTCACCTACACAAGGTTTTATCCTTGACAGTGTTTATCTCCATGTTATAATTTTTATTTGCTGTCTTCAAGTTTTTCCTTCTTTTGTTGCAAATTGTATTATGTTAGTTATATTTTACTAGTATGTAATTGTTAATAATGTCTTGCCCTTTATTCTTGGTTGTTTTCTCTCTTTTTTCCTGGTCATTTCTCCCATGTTTATTCCCACATACACCTTTCAACTTCATGATGAATGAATTTCTTGTTCTTTTCCTTCCTATTATTCCTCCATTCATGCCCCTTTCCTTTTAATTCAATCCTTTGTTCTTTCCTCCTGTTATTCCTTCTTTTCTTGTTCATCTTTCCTTTTATTCTCTCATTTGTTGCTCTTCTTTTGTTGTTTCTTTCCTCTTTTTCTTCTCTTGTTGCTCCTCTTGTGTATCCCTCTTCGTCTATATTGACCCTCCCCCATACCCTCTCGTCACTTTTCCTCTTTCTAGGCTCTTACCCCCCTTCCTTCCACTGCTTACCTCCGCAATTAATAATCTCTAACTCTTTTATCATCGTGACCAAACTTTTTTTTTTTACCTCTAGAGAAGTTGTGACCCAAAGTTCCAAACTTTGGTAAAGCCAATTTTTCGTTTATGTACTTGTTTTTTCCCACTGTCAGATTCAGCCAAATCTTTGTCAGCTTGTGGCTTTCAAATGTAAATTATAACCCCATGAATACTAATTCCTAATACTGTGATTGAAACACCTGGAAACTAACCCACAAATTTGAAGCATATTGTTAAATGTCTGACAATAGGACTCCCTTCTCTCCTCTCCCGAGGGACTCTTCTCTCCCCTACCACGAGAGGACTCTTCTCTCCCTCACGAGGGATCCTTCTCCCTCTACCAGGACTCCTTCTCCTCTACCACGGGACTCCTTCTCTCCTCACCCGAGGGACTCCCTTCTCCTCTACCGGAGGACTCCTTTCTCCTCCCACAGAGGACTCCTTCTCCCTCTACCACGGAGGACTCCTTCTCCCTCTACCACGAGGGACTCCCTCTCCTCTCCACGAGGACTCCCTTCTCTCCTCTCCGAGGACTCCCTTCTTCCTCTCCAAGAGGACTCCTTCTCCTCTACCGAGGACTCCTTCTCTCCTCTACCACAGAGATCTTTTCTCTACAAAGGACTCCTTCTCTCCTCTACCACGAGAGGACTCCTTCTCTCCTCTACCACGAGAGGACTCCTTCTCTCCTCTACCACGAGAGGACTCCTTCTCTCCTCTACCACGAGAGGACTCCTTCTCTCCCTCTACCACGAGAGGACTCCCTTCTCTCCCTCTACCACGAGAGGACTCCTTCTCCTCTACCACGAGAGGACTCTTTTCCTCTCAAGAGGACTCCCTTCTCTCCTCTACCACGAGAGGACTCCTTCTCTCCCTCTACCACGAGAGGACTCCCTTCTCTCCCTCTACCACGAGAGGACTCCCTTCTCTCCCTCTACCACGAGAGGACTCCCTTCTCTCCCTCTACCACGAGAGGACTCCCTTCTCTCCCTCTACCACGAGAGGACTCCCTTCTCTCCCTCTACCACGAGAGGACTCCCTTCTCTCCCTCTACCACGAGAGGACTCCTTCTCCTCTACCACGAGAGGACTCCTTCTCTCCCCCTACCACGAGAGGACTCCTTCTCCCTCTACCACGAGGACTCCTTCTCTCCCTCTACCACGAGAGGACTCCTTCTCCCCTCTACCACGAGAGGACTCCTTCTCTCCTCTACCACGAGAGGACTCCTTCTCCCTCTACCACGAGAGGACTCCTTCCTCCCTCTACCACGAGAGGACTCCCTTCTCTCCCTCTACCACGAGGACTCCTTCTCCTCTACACGAGAGGACTCCCTTCTCTCCCTCTACCACGAGAGGACTCCTTCTCTCCCTCTACCATGAGAGGACTCCCTTCTCTCCCTCTACCACGAGAGGACTCCCTTCTCTCCCTCTACCACGAGAGGACTCCCTTCTCTCCCTCTACCACGAGAGGACTCCCTCCCCACATTGCCAATGAGTAGTCTCTCTTTCCTCATCATAAAAATTATTATATTTGCAGGATAACACCAATTTATACATGGTCCTTGAATATGTTCCTGGTGGTGAGATGTTCTCACATTTACGTCGCTTGGGAAGATTTAGGTAACTACTAAATCCTACTACTGTAGCATTTCTTATGATTGTGTTTGGTACCCTCCTTGTGTGTGGTACCTTTCTATGCGACTTTCCAACAGCAACTATGATGACAGCACCTGGCTGTATGGTGCACCACCTAATGCGGTGTGTATAGTATTGGCAGGTTTGCTTGTACAGTTTTTTTGTTATGCAGTCAAATACTACAGTTAGTCTACTACATTCATTTTGACATTTCTCATGCAATTTTAGTAATAGTACAGTACGTATTTGCTTTCATTGTGATGATTTTCATTAAATAGTTATTGGTAATATTGTAGTTATGAATGTATATAACTGTATTATTTTTCTTGAACCCTAATTAAAATGCCCTAACAAGATGAATATGCCGTGGAAAGAAGACCTCAACGCGAGTATGCACTGCTATGGTTGACCCCTATCATCCTCTTTATCTTTAATGTCAAGTATTGTTTCTATGGCACTAACATAACACTAATAGTGGTGATTTAAGTCAGTGTATACATTTCTCCAACATTTCAGGATAATTCCAATTTGTACATGGTGTTGGAGTACGTGCCTGGTGGTGAGATGTTCTCCCACTTGAGAAAGATTGGCAGGTTTAGGTAAGAGTGTCTAGACAGATGTTACTGCACCCTAAAGCACACCATCATCCAAAAGCCTCGATGGCTTTTTATATTAGAATGCTTCAAGTCACCCTCAGCACTGTAGCCGACTTAAGCACGCCAGGACCCTGCATCAAGTCTTGTGTTATCAGGAAAGATACTTAACTCTCGCTCTAATTTGTTAGGTGCCACTGGCTTTTATTTTTATTACAGTATATTTTTGCTAATGTGCTAGATGCTTTAGATGGTTGAGTTTTCTGTTAGCTTGTGTGGCTGTGGCAGTTACATAGTGACCCACTGGTAGGCATTGAGTAGCCATTTGTGAAGAGGTTACTTTGCTTAGTATATATTTTATGTGGTTTATTTTTTGTATTTGTTGTGGCTATTATAGATTAATGTGTTGACTTTGATACTAAGAGGTGATTTTTTTAGATCATTTATCTCGGTGAAAGTTGTGTATTGCAGTGGAGAGACTAGAGCCATCATCAGGTACCATTGTGAATAGTAATTGTAAAGCCAAACTTTTCTCGGAAATAATGACTTTTAAAGACTTGACTGATGTGAATATTAAACAAAAAATTTAGTTAAATCCTTGCATGAGATCAGACTAAATAGTAATCTTGCTACATTGTGTCACTTAATCCTGTGGTAAGAAATGCAGCCCACAGTACAATAAACTTTAGCTTTTATTAAAATAAATATTATCTTTAACTTGTAGTCTTTCCCTATCATTACTAAGCTGATGTTAGTCATTAGCATTGTGTATACACCTTTTTGTTTCTTCTAAATAAGATATTTTAAAGATAAGAATTAATGCATCCTAAAGTTATTCATGTTTTGTGCATATCAACTTTAAGCCAGACTGAACAATGACTACTGGTGTGCTCTAGTCATAACATTAATTACTCTACATGCTATGATGAGTTAAGCATATTTGTATGGGTGCTTCATATATATTTCTTGTATAGAGAAGCACTAACAGTAATGGTTATCTACATCCCCATAAGTGAACCTTGCCTGACCAATAGAAGTAGCCTTCTGCATGCCCTGTGTGATGACATTGTAAGCCTTTCCTTGCTCTTTTGAAAGCATGTCTGGTCATCTCTGGTTGATCTTGGTTATACTTTTTTAGTTTGTTTATCCTACCTTGCATTTTACTAGTTTCTTGAGATCTCCATATACTGTGCAAGTTTGCTGATGCTAAGTCATTTTTGTGTTAGTGATACAATAAAATTTTATGCCATGTTTCAACACCATTGTTTTGAGTAATATTCCTTCTCTGTTTTTTATATTAAATTTATTCTACACATTTCTAGTGGGAAAATCTGGAAATGTTTGTTGCTAATGTGCACACTTATTTGTTTTGAAGATATATGCACTGTTATAAACCCCCTTCTGTATAAATTACTGAATTTAAGAAGAAAAACTTTAGTTTTTCTTTTTAGGTCACCCTGCCTTAGTGAGATATGGCCGGTGTTGAAAAGAAATGCACTTACACTTTTGTTAAAAGTTTGCTAAAATACCAGTACAGTAATAATAATAATAATAATTTTTATTTAGACATGATACAAAGATGTACTACATAGTTCTAGGTATAAATGTTACTTGGCACAAAAAGAAAAAAAAATCCTGTAACATGTCAGGATTTTTTTTTTTTTTTTTACTATCTTTTTGATCGTGACATACAATAGAATAATAGTGCTCTTTGAAATAGTAGCATAATCACTTTCATTTCACCATTATTCACCCATCTGACTTAAGCTGTAGTAAAATACTGATGTATATGCCCGCAATGCGCAGCATATTAGGGGCTTTTGGCATGTAGATCTCTTATACCTATGTATCATGTAAACCCAACAATGTATCTTTGTACCATGTCTAAATAAATTATTATTATTATTATTATTATTTTATTATTATTTTATTATTATTTTATTATTTTATTATTATTATTTTATTATTTTATTATTATTATTTTATTATTATTATTTTATTATTATTATTTTATTATTATTTTATTATTATTATTTTATTATTATTTTATTATTATTTTATTATTATTTTATTATTATTTTATTATTTTATTATTATTTTATTATTTTATTATTATTTTATTATTAATATTTTATTATTTTATTTTATTATTATTTTATTATTATTATTTTATTATTATTTTATTATTATTTTATTTTATTATTATTTTATTATTATTATTTTATTATTTTATTATTATTTTATTATTATTTTATTATTTTATTATTATTATTTTATTATTTTATTATTATTTTATTATTATTTTATTATTTTATTATTTTATTATTATTATATTTTATTTTATTTTATTATTTTATTATTTTATTATTATTATTATTATTTTATTATTAGGAGGATGGGCCCCTCATGTAGTTAACAGATTATATTTAGTGTACCGCTGAATTTTAAGAGGCTTACAATAGGAAGATTTTATAGACAATTCTTCTGACATGTATGTAAAAGCAACACCATCTGTGACCATCTTGTCTCTTCCCTGAGCCACCCAAACTTTCATGACACACAAGTATATCCTCGTACCCCTCAGTCAATGGTTCAAGTTAGACCGAAACATCGTCATGAACTTTTTTCTCCTAGGTGTGGGTTATTTGTGTATTTTTCAAGTCATGGTATTGTCTCTTGTTCTCTAGCTAAATTGTAAACCTTGTAGCTGAGTGGTACAGTGCTGGGCCTGTTACGTTAGGACCATGGTTAGTCTCCACGTAAATGAATATAATTTTATTTTTAACTATTTGAAGCTACATGAGCAGAGCAATGCTCGTGGTGTCCCATCTTCAATAATTTGTAGGAATTGCTACTTCCTCTCTCATTCATTCCATTGATTAATCACTGTCAAAAAAAATTGGCTAGTTACTTATCGCTACTCTGCAGAACTTGGGTATTAGTTTTCATTTTACAATATACTGGACAGGAGGATGCTGCATATACAGTACCTTTTTGGTGTTTCACATTTTCATTGGCTTTAAATTGAGCCATTGTTCATTATGTTGCACCTGCTGGCGCTTGTCATTGGCGTGTGGAATAATGCCTCAGTTGAAAGACGATGAAAATGTGGAATACCAAAAGTAGGTGCTGTATATGCGGGGCCCTCCTGTACATACAATGTATATGAGGTAAGGTAGGAGGCTAAGCACAGGTTTTTGGAGTGCTCCACTCTTGTCAACACACATTTTCTTTCACACTACTATTGCCTTTTCTGCTCTCCAGAAATTCTTGTATCTGCTTGAAAACCTGCGAGTTGTATGCTGTTCCAGTTTGTATGTAAACTTAACTTCTGCCATATAATTTATTATACTGTGGAACCTCGGCACTCGAACTTAATTGGTTCCAGAAGGCTGTTCGAGAACAGAACAAATTTTTCCCAACCAATTTTCTTTTTGGTTGGCTGTTATCACTAACCCTCTTAGGCCCATGGTGACTTGTTTATACAAATAATAAAAAAGAAAAAAAACGAAGAAACACGAACTATGGCCTCTCCTCACTTAGCGACGTATTCGTTTACCGACAACTCACTTACGACGGGCATACCTAAATAATGTATATTAGAGCTGATTTCCTCTATTCTGTTTATTAGAATATACAGTACACTACTGTATAAACATTTAAAAATATATCAGAAATGTTATAAATGGTGTAAAGGTGACATTAAAACAATATCTAAGATGGTTGACACAAACCCACTACCATTATAGTATGCTCCTCACTTAGCGACTAACTCATTTACCGACACTGTATTAGGAACGGAACTCCGTTGTTAAGTGAGGAGAAGCTGTAGTTTACAGGAAAGTTATGGCAGATCGTGTTTGTTTGGTCGGGTGCCGAACAAACACTCGACTACCGAGCGATTTGTTTACCGAACAAAGTGTTTGAATACCGAATTGTTCGAGTGCGGAGCTGTTAGAGTACCGAGGTTCCACTGTATAGATACACACACATAAACACACTGTATGTATAATTTATCAATCTATTTTGAAAATCTATTAATTTTACCTTTAGATTTAATGTTATTTAACCCTTAAAATGCCAATGGGGTAAAATGAAATTTTGTAGTGTCAAAATATTTAAAAACAAATGTTTTAAAACAAAAATGTTTAAAACTTGCCAAGAAATAGTTGCTTGAAGTTTCTGGTAGCGACCCTCATTTGGTAACAGTTGCAAGTGTGCCCAAGTATCGGCATCAATAGGCAAGTAAGTTTTTTCAGGTATACACAAATAGTTACATAGATTATCATACATAGCAGCATTTGTGTAGAGAACCCAGGATAACCCAAAAAAGTCAGTGGGGCTTATTTCCATTGAGATCCTTTTGTTACCTTATCAATGATCTTACATTAATATAAAAATCGAATGTGGCAGATAAGAAATTATATAAAAATGACTCGCAAAACAAATTATATAAAATATTGAATAAAAGATGGAGATAGAATAAGTAGACCACAATTTTTGGACAATATAAAAAAAAATATGAATAAATTATAATAGATTTCACTCTGAAAATTAATTATCAATCGGTTGGAATACAATGAAAAATAAGAATGAATATATATCAGAAATTAATAATCATCTTTAGGAATGCATTTATTGCCCTAATAACAGATGTTGATAGGGACTTGCCCCTCCTTGGTGGGACAGCCATTGCAAATAGCAATAGGTTATGCCAGGATCTGTTGTTTGCAGGGGCAAACAATAGGTCAGTGAATTTGCTAGCAGCTTGAGGGTGAGCTGCTTTGTGGATGTGTGTCAGCGTCCTGGTGGATGTTAATTTGATGGCAGATTTTAGGTCC
Organism: Cherax destructor; assembly: GCA_009830355.1. Taxonomy (NCBI): domain Eukaryota; kingdom Metazoa; phylum Arthropoda; class Malacostraca; order Decapoda; family Parastacidae; genus Cherax; species Cherax destructor. Next base: position 31,027 of record WNWK01007680.1, on the reverse strand, counting down.
TCTGTGGAGGTGAAGTCACGGTAGCTGTCAGCTCTGTCTGCTGGGAGGGGCTGTTGGTTGTTCCTACTTGGAGCTCTCTGGGAGCTTAGACATCCATTGTGTGCATGGATGTTGAAATTTGAGGGATTGATTGCACACTCCCTGTGGCACACCTGACAGTTGCCTTGTGGTCGAATTCCACAGCGTTGGCTCTGTAGTGAAAGTTCCTGGGAATCTGGCATATCTTGTGATATTGCTGGGCATTGGAGAGCGTGACCATGGTGACCTGGTGGAGTTTGAGGGGCTGGGAGGGGAAAAGTACCCTTTACAGTTGGGGTATCGCTGGGAGTTGGGTGGGTGAGGCGGGGGAGTTGAATGGTGGAGGCGTAGGTAGTTTGGTGGGTAAAGCCCGGGGTGAGGGGTTATGGGAGGGTGGGAGGGTCACTGTACACTAGTGATGCATCGGATATCCGCATCCGCGGAACATCCGCACAATTTCTTACATCCGTATCTGCATCCGCATCCGCATTTCACAGCAAACAGATATCCGCATATACATCCGCAGAACATCCGCACAATTTCTTACATCCGCATCCGAAATCCCCGGAACATCCGCACAATTTCTTACATCCACATTCGCATCCGTAAAATGAGTAAGAAAGACATCCGTATACACATCCGCATACCGGATATCTAAATTTTTCACATCCGATACATCCCTACTGTACACTATACACACAGGACAAGCCTGGGGAGAGTGGTGAGGGCAGTCACTGTATACTACACATGGATTGCACACTGTTGTTTGCAATGTCTTGCTTACAATAAACACAACATTTATTTGTTTCCCATGCACATCATGAAAGATGTGGGTATGTGACTGCTTAAAACCAGTGTGTTCCCTCATCTTCACCTACATCTTCCCCCTCTCCCGTGGCGTGGGGAAGGAGACACTGACTGGTCCCAACCTCGTTACTCTCCACACCACATGCTTCCTTCACCATATGCCTCTTAATTATTCCATGCATCGACACATTAATTTTTAAGTTTTGTGTTGGAGGTAGTGTTTATGGAGGCCTTTTGAGGTTTGTATATTAAGGGAATGTACGAAAGTATAGTGGTACCAACACTCTTATATGGGTGTGAAGCATGGGTTGCAAATGCTGCAGCGAGGAGGAGGCTGGAGGCAGTGGAGATGTCCTGTCTAAGGGCAATATGTGGTGTAAATATTATGCAGAAAATTCGGAATGTGGAAATTAGGAGAAGGTGTGGAGTTACTAAAAGTATTTGTCAGAGGGCTGAAGAGGGGTTGTTGAGGTGGTTTGGTCATTTAGAGAGAATGGATCAAAGTAGAATGACTTGGAGAGCGTATAAATCTGTAGGGGAAGGAAGGCGGGGTAGGGGTCGTCCTAGAAAAGGTTGGAGGGAAGGGGTAAAGGAGGTTTTGTGGGCGAGGGGCTTGGACTTCCAGCAAGCATGTGTGAGCGTGTTAGATAGGAGTGAATGGAGACGAATGGTTTTTGGGACATGACGATCTGTTGGAGTGTGAGCAGGGTAACATTGTGTGAAGGGATTCAGGGAAACCAGTTAATTGATTTAGTTGGACTTGAGTCCTGGAAATGGGAAGTACAATGCCTGCACTTTAAAGGAGGGGTTTGAGATAGTGACAGCTGGGAGGGACTTTTCTCAGCTGTCGTATCTGAGCTCCTCTGCAAAGACAGTGATTATGTATGAGTGTGGTGAAAGTGTTGAATGATGATGAAAGTTTTTTCTTTTTGGGGATTTTCTTTCTTTTTGGGTCACCCTGCCTCGGTGGGAGACGGCCGACTTGTTAAAAAAAAAAAAAAAAATATACGTACATGGCTGACACCCACACACAGTGGGTCTGTGGCCATCTTCCCACAGCCACTCTTCAACCTTCACAGACTGCACAACACTTCCACTATTTATGTTGAAACGATGCACTGGAATGTCTTCTTGCTGCACTGGAATCTTCCCATAATATTCACACTGAGTCCTGTTCAATCTTAACCTGGTCAGCCTCTGGTTAGGAGTTATCCTTGAAAAATCCCGCAGCTAGCCTGCCACACAGGCTAATTTTGATGGTATCGGCAAAATTTTTGGTAACGTCCCATCCCTAGTCAGTACGTGATCTGATTAATGCTAATGTCTAATTTATGCAGTTTGAGGGCGTGTATAGACAGTACTTGGTCCAAAATATAAGTTTATTGCTAAGACTTTCAGACAATATACAGTATCACTCTTCAGTTTAGATGTGTGCTCCAATTTATACAAGGTGAAGGGCATAGTTTCTTATCCTGAATTTCTCTATAAAAATAAAAAACGATGCTGGCAGTTATGATGCAAATGTGACTGTTGCAAACACTATTATGCAATTTCAACTTAAATAATTTAGAAATGTTGTGTTGACTACCAAATATTCCACATCACCCTTCTGTTGCTTATCTTATGACCAAGTTTTCTGACATATAGAGGTATGTATAAGGTTGTCCATAATGACTTCCTAATGCATCAGCAATTGATTGTCAAGTGTAATCTTACAGTAGCATTAGTGAGATGGTATGCATAATCATTGTGACAAGATTTTGAGAAACCTCATTGTCAGGTCTATAATAAAAGGAATTTGATTAAAATTTATAAACTACAAATTCTAAAAACAAAATAAGTGAATGTGATCCCAGGCTTAAGTAGAAACATTGGGCATATTTCCTTACACATGTTGCCCCTGTTCACCTGACAGTAAGAAGGTACTGGGTGTTTAGTCTATTTTTGTGGGTTGCATCCTGGGGAGGTGGTAGTATACCTTAGGAAGGGCTGGGCTTTAAAATGAACTGAGGTAAGATAACAGCTCTTTGCTTATGAAATTTTGTGTAAAAAAAAATATATTAAATACAAAATTACCACATAAAGAAAAGTTTGCAGGAGCTCTTGTATGCGATAATACTCCACTTAAGATGATAAGTATTGTAAAGAGATCTTTATTACCATAGCTCCTTGTCTGAAGGGTGACTGGCTAGCCAGGACCTTGAATGTCGTGTACCTCAGAGTAGTCTTGCGCATGCTCTAAACTATCAGAAATTAATGGTTTATATAGCATTTCTCCTGTTCTGGATGTTTTACCCAGGCATTCAACAGTTAGAACCCTGACCTGTTGACTTCCCAGTATATTGGGATTTGCCTCTTCTACACGAATGTGGATTTACTATAGATGGTAGACAGTCTGGGATCAAATCTTTTGTGGTGCATAGTAGTCTTTAATTTGCAGAGAACACTGGACAAAATTACTGAAGTAATTTGTTTATCTTATAACCATTAGAGTACTAATGAATGAGGGAACTACAGTGGACCCCCGGTTTACGATAGTCTCCAAAATCGCCCTTTTATGTAAGTTTATTTTTGTAAGTGTATTTTTGGGGGTCTAAAAGGACTAATCTAATATACATTATTCCATATGGGAATAAATTCATTCGGTAATGGCACTTAAACAGCATTCTTGAACGAAAAAATGACGTAATCTGGGGGTCCACTGTATATATATAGTGGTACCTCTACTTACGAGCTTAATTCGTTCCAGACAGCTATTCAAGTGCCGATACCGAAGGAATTTGTTCCCATAAAAAATAATGAAAATTAGGTTAATCCATTTCAGACCCTCAAAAATACACTTACAAAAGCACTTACAAAAATACACTTGCATAATTGTTCGAGTTGGGAGCTGCTCGTAAGTAGAGGTACCACTGTACATGCTTTTTCTACCATAACAATAGGATCTTCAGATGCTTAAAGTACACAGTGAAATGTGGTGGATGATTGAACAAGACTGCCAGATAATTGTAATGCTGAACAATGTATGATTTGTTTATTACAGGATATAGAAGGATTTAACCATGAATCAGCTTTTAAAACAGTTTGAGTAAATCCCTCTAACATGGAATTTTGTTCTCTTCTTGTCTCCAGTGAGCCTCACTCTAGGTTCTATGCTGCCCAGATCGTATTAGCATTTGAATACCTCCACTACCTTGATCTCATATACAGAGATCTCAAACCAGAGAATCTACTTATAGACAGTCAAGGGTACCTCAAGGTGAGTCTCTACTCACTTTATTCACTTAAAATTTCATGTTCTAAAATAATTCCAGAAGCTATAGAATAACTTTTGGTGTTAAAATGGTGATTGTGTATATAACTATTTACTACAGGTGCTGCTAATTTTACTACTATATATGCTGCAGCTACTGATAATTACATATGCTTCAGTAGTTTGCAAGTTTTATTCATAAAACTTTAAAGATTTTTTTTTTTGTATACAGTACTGTATTAAAAATGAAACTCGTGAATCTGCATCTATTACTGTTCATATGAATCGCAGGTTATTCTTTTCCGGGACTATGAAATGTATGTTCCTCCAAAATTATGTAATGATTTTCTAACGTGCTCTAAAGGGCAAATAGTCTAATATGAAGTGGTCGTAATAACCCAGCACAATTGTGTTATAGGTGACAGACTTCGGGTTTGCCAAGCGAGTGAAAGGACGAACGTGGACACTTTGTGGAACTCCAGAGTACCTGGCCCCAGAGATCATTCTTTCTAAGGTACTGTACTGGTTTTTTCTCCTTTATGCACTGTCTTGCTGTACAGAACATGAGCTAATATATAACTCAAAGGATATATTGGGCCTTATTTCACCAATGATTTGAATTATTGTTAGGGAATGCAAATTAACTGTAGATTAAATAATGGTTGCAATTGGAACTTTTCTATTACTTTGTAAAAATTGCAACACCTTTACTTAGCAATAGAGGTAACTTCAATTCACCTTCAACAGGGCTACAATAAGGCAGTAGACTGGTGGGCACTAGGTGTTCTGGTCTATGAAATGGCTGCAGGTTACCCTCCATTCTTTGCTGACCAGCCCATCCAAATATATGAAAAAATAGTCTCTGGAAAGGTACTGTAATGTTGTCAGTGACTTAAGTGATTTTCTTGTTATATATTACTGCTGTCACTTCAGTTCTCTGTAAATAGGGAATTTAAATTTCAATTAAATTCAGATAGAATTACAGATTTTAAAGTGATTAGGTTATTCTGAAGTATAGTGTACTACTGCTATAGAATATATATTGATGTATAGAAGTTCTCCATGGGGAAGTGGAACAGAATTCTTCCTCCGTAAGCCATGCGTGTCGTAAGAGGCGACTAAAATGCCGGGAGAAAGGGGCTAGTAACCCCTTCTCCTGTATATATTACTAAATGTGAAAGGTGAAAATTTCCTTTTTCCTTTTGGGCCACCCTGCCTCGGTGGGAAACTGTCGATGTGTTGAAAGAAAGAAAGAAGTATAGAAGTTCTTTTGAAAATAGTGTTTGTTTAAAACATGGATAATTAAAGCTTGCTTCTACAGTATATACTACTTAGGTATAGCACTGTCATTCATGCCATTGATTTTTATTAACATATCCTATAATGTGTACAGTAGCTAAAGACTGTATCAGATTATAGTATTACACACTTTGTCAAGATTTGTTTTGTCTTTGGGCAATTCACAATTTGATTTCCTTGCTGTTGATTCCCTTCTCTCAGCCCGGTTGTACACCAGGTCTCCTGGGTGATGGCCTGGTCAGTCATGGTGTTAGAGCTTGTCACATGTAATCTGACATAAACACAACAGCTTGGCTGATTAAGTCTGGAATAACTCGTGTGTTTTCCAGGTGTAAAGCTGTCAGTTTCTTAAGCTTTGTTTCAGCAAATACGATTGAAGAGATTTTGAGCATTCCAATAACTTTGGTGTTTAAATTGATGCCTGGACCTGGAGAGAGTTCCGGGGGTTAACGCCTCCTTTGGCCCGGTCTGTGACCAGGCCTCATGGTGGATCAGGGCCTGATCAACCAGGCTGTTACTGTTGGCTGCACGCAACCCGACGTACGAACCACAGCCCGGCTAGTCAGGTACTGACTTAAGGTGCCTGTCAAGTGCCTGCTTGAAGACAGCCAGGGGTCTATTGGTAATTCCCTTTATGTATGCTGGGGAGGCAGTTAAACAGTCTTGGGCCCCTGACACTTATTGTGTTGTCTCTTATAGTACTAGTGGCACCCCTGCTTTTCATTGGGGGATGTTGCATCGTCTGCTGAGTCCTTTGCTTTCATAGGGAGTGATTTTCGTGTGCAAGTTTGGTACTAATCCCTCTAGGATTTTCAAAGTGTATATAACCATGTATCTCTCCCGTCTGCATTCTAGGGAGTACAGGTTGAGGAACTTCAAGTGTTCCCAGTAAATTAGGTGTTTTATCAAGGTTGTGTGTGCTGTGAAGGTTCTCTGTACATTTTCTAGGTCAGCAATTTCACCTGCCTTGAAAGGTGCTGTTAGTGTGCAGCAATATTCCAGCATAGATAGAACAAGCAACCTGAGGAGGCATCATGGGCTTGGAGTCTGCCTGGAGTCTTGCCGTGTCTTCAATGGAGGACAGTCATGCAAATTCGGGTGTCATCTGCAAAGGAAGACACGGCACTGTGGCTTATATCCCTGTCTGTCCGATATGAGGATGAGGAACAAGATGGGAGCAAGTAGTACAGTCTCATGATCTGAAATATTGCCTGCCTTAAATGGAGTTTTTAACATACAGGAATATTAGTCTAGATCAGTGCTTCTCAGAGTGGTTGTCAGTGGACCATTGCCAGTCAATGGTGTCACTGGTCTGCAGCAAGTTACCAGGAAAGAACGAAAGGAATATATTTTCAGAAGCATAACATTGATAATGCAATTTTTCAAATTATGATACCCAAGTTAAATTTTTTTTTTTATCGGTTATGAAAAGAAGTTAATGAGTTTAACTTAATGTATGCAAGAAATTTAATATTTTAGTCTTTTCATTTAGATGTTAGATTTCACTTACTTTAATGGGTTATCTTTAATATAAAAAAATATTGTTGAGAAAAAACTCGGTTTCAACAATGTGAGCTGAAATAAAAGTTGTATAAAATCTAACCAAACCATACCATGGGTGGGATTCGAACCCGCAGTCAGTCTCTCAAAACTCCAGACCATCGTGTAAGCCACTGGGCCAGCTAGATACTTCAGCATGATAAATGTTTGTGCAGAGGTGAATGACATTTAGGTGTGCATTTCAGGCAAACTTAAGACTTAACATAAGATTAATAAGGCAATGACATATTTAGTGGTTTATATATACAGTCTCTTAGGTGGTTGTAAATATAAATTTAGGAGTTACAATGAATACAAGAGAATTGAATATCCTATTAGTACATGCTATATGACTTTTGTCAAGTTTAAATGTTTAAAGAATTAGTTGGTGTGACCAACTGAATTTTTCATTTAATACCTCGGTAAAATAACGAAGTTTAAAAAATAAAAAGGGTCAAGAAATTTTGATATGCTGTATAACTTAGCAGCAACCATTGCTGATGCAGGGAAAGATCTTAATCTAAAACATCATTAGTAAACACTTGATGAATTTAGTTGAGCATTTTGCCTGCACTTTAAAGGAGGGGATTGAGATATTGGCGGTTTTGAGGGATTTTCTGAACTGTTGTATCTTAGCGCCTCTGCAAAGACAGTGATTATGTGTGAGTGAGGTGAAAGTGTTGAATGATGAAAGTATTTTCTTTTGGGATTTTCTTTCTTTTTGGGTCATCCTGCCTCGGTGGGAGACAGCCGACTTGTTGAAAAAAAAAATATTGAGTTTTACTTTCTGGCAGCAATGATCCATGGAAAATATCAAGATGGATCCAAAATCCACTTATTGCATGAAAGGAGGATTTGACTATTACTGGAGGACAAATTGCTGCAGGTGGCCGAGGATGAAGGATTGAAGATGATAAGTTAGACACATGAGCAACACTTGGGTATCTTTGTGTATCTTGGGTTTCAATAAAGATAACCAAATGTTGCTCATGTGTCTAAAGTTATCAACTTGTCAGTTCTCTGAACCATATTTCTACACGATTGAAAATGAATTTCGAACCTGTATCATCTGCTTCCTGTTGGATCAAAGTGAAAGCAGGATAATTTTAACTCTGTGAAATTGTTCAGAAAAGTTTTCCTATTTTTCCTCAACATACCTCTGTAAGGCAGCTTCCCCCAACCATGAATGTCATTAAATACAGGAACACTGGTTATTCAATCTCCAGTACCTGTGTCACTATCTTCAATTGAACCATGACTTGATAAATTGTTAAATAAAAAGGTTAACTCTTTGCATTAGTCAAGATTAGGAGTTTTAACATGATTATTGAATAAATATTAGTAAAATATGTTTACTTATTTTTAACTGAATGCGATCTTTCTTTAAAATTTTCAACAAAAATATACAATTTTCTCATTTATCTGTTTAATATTGCCATGTTGGCAACGCTACATCAGTCCCTGGCACAAAGGAAAAAAAAATTGCTGATCCACCACATGAAAATTTGAGAAGTGCTGGTCTAGATAACTCTAGAAGAGAGTACAGATTCTTTAAAGAATTATATCTTGTTTTGCCGATTCTTATCAACCTGCACAGTGCCGTATGACCCTTTTGGGTTTAGTGCATAGTTATTTTTTTCTTTTGATTAACACATCAGCCATTTCCCCATCAAGACAGGGTGACCCAAAAAAGAAGAAACACCATCATTCACTCCATCACTGTCTTGCCAGAGGCGTGCCTACATTACAGTTAAAAAACTGGAACATTAACACCCCTCCTTTAGAGTGCAGGCACTGTACTTTCCCATCTACAGGACTCAAATCTGGCTAACCAGATTACCTGAATCCCTTCATAATTGTTACTTTGCTCATACTCCAACAGCACATCGTCATAAAAATCATTTGTCTCCACTCTTTTTCTGTAAAATTTTTAGTTGATTGTGACACTATTGTGTTCTTTGCACATAAGATCTGCCAACAAAATTACACTGGTCCTTTACATTTTTCTGTTCAGTTGTTTAATTTCATTTGTTCTCCTTGAACATTGTTTTATGAGCCATTGAAAGACTTAAGTACTGTAGTATTTCATATTTGCATAATGTGCTGTCCTTGATGGATGCTATTTGTATGAATAGATTCTAATACCTGCAGAGAATAATAATGTTACAAGAATGAGAGAGAAGTTGGGTGAGTAATAAGCCTTGAGGAACAGCTTTTTGCTGTGGATGCTTCTGATTTTTACTTTGTTGGCTTTCGCTCTTTAGGCTGGATTTCTAAAAGTTAAAAGATCCCTCTGCCCATTTTTCTAATTATTGGTATACATTCCAATTTTACTGGTCTGTGCACACATGTGCTGAAGAAAACATTTAGTTACATTGCACAAGATTCATGGCACCTTATTTTCATTAAGACAGTATCATGTGCCCCATGTCAAAACAGGTAAAGAAATTGTTGCAAGGTAACATTATCAGTGTTATCAAAGGGCCAATGAATAGCCCTGACTTGAATCCTATCTAAAATTTTTGGACTGAAATTAAAGCAAGCCTTCATTCCAAAAATACACCATCATGATTGAGCTTGATCGAGGAGATAAAGTATGGATTCATATAATGGACTTTAAGAAACTTGTTTTTTTCATGCCAAGGGATTTTCTTATGCATGTGATTTTAGGAGGGAATAGAAATGCTTCTGGTTATTCTGTGCCAATTTCTATTTAGTATCAGAATAGAAGTACATTAGGACACCTGTATCCGCAGGTCCGGTATCCACGGTTTATCCATGGCTTATTGTGGCCCAAAAATAACCCTTAATTTTGCTTAATGGCCTCAGTGCAAACGTAGTGATGGAGGAAGTGCTTCCCATCAGTGGAAAAGTGATAATTCTCCACTTACTGTGCATAATTTATCAATTAAACTTTATAATAGGTATGTATATTACTTTTATATAAGGTTTGCTACTGTCCGCGGTTTCGGTATCCATGGCAGGTCCTTGGAACACATCCCCGTGGATACGGGGATTCTACTGTATAACATAAGAGGCATTGCATGGCAGAAAATAAGTGCCCCCACAACCATAATTCCAGTTAGTGAATGTATAAATTCCTTAATGATTTGTCTTTGGTATGGCATAGAGTCCCATAAATATAATAACTTAAGCTTCTTAGCTCCAGTCTCACTCTTGCCTCCTCCTTTGTCCATTGTGTGAATTTTGCACTTTCTGCAATGCAACATCTCATATGCTATACATATCACCATTGGCATCCCTTGGACTGCTATTTGGTATAATTTTACACAACACCAGTGCTCTCTTCCTTAAAACATTGTTTTCCCATGATGGTCATCTTGTGGGAGGATCCCCATGTGCTTCTCATTACAGCCTACCTCACTTGTTTACCGACGACTCGGACTCATGACGGGCTCTCTGACCAGTATGCATACCTAAATAATGTATATTAGAGCTGATTTCCTCTATTGTTTATTACAATATACAGTACACTACTGTATAAACATTTAAAAATACAGTGGTACCCCGGTTAACGAACACCCCGGAAATCGTGCAATTATGTAAGTATAATATTGTAAGTGCTTGTGGAAGTGTATTTTTGGGGGTCTGAAATAGACTAACCTAAATGACATTTTTTCTTAAGGAAGTAAATTCGTTTGGTAATGGCACTTGAGCAGGCTTCTGCAATGAATTTTTTTCGTTAACCGGGGTTCCACTGTATACTTAAAATGTTATAAATGGTGCAAGAGTGACATTAAAGCAATATCAGAGATGGTTGACATAAACCCACTACCATTATAGTATGCTCCTCGTTTAGTGATGAGTTCGTTTATCGACGCAGTATTAGGAACGGAACTCCGTCGTTAAGTGAGGAGAGGCTGTATTCATGTTTTATTTAATGTCTTCATAAAATCCATACACGAGTTGTAAATATCACACTGTTACTGCTGTCTGAAGTATGAAATAACTCCAGTACTTTATTCATCCTTTCACTATGACTCCCACTTTTGTTACTAAATAACCTTCCTGGTTGGCCATGAAGAGTGCACACACATTTTTATTTGATATTTTCCACATAAGATTCATAGCATTTACCTATTGTAGATTGTGCCACAGCTTACTTAAATTAAACCCAAGAAAATTGACTAGCTGGTTGATCTTCATCCCAGTATGAGTGATTTTACAGCAAATTGTTTAGTCTGAGTTGGGAACATTTTTGTACATCGTCACAATGTACTAATGTGAACTTCCATTTTAGGTGCGGTTCCCAGGTCATTTTTCGTCTGACCTGAAGGACCTGCTGCGTAACCTCCTACAGGTTGATCTAACCAAGCGGTATGGAAACTTGAAGAATGCTGTAAATGACATTAAGAATCACAAGTGGTTCGCTTCAACAGACTGGATTGCTGTATATCAGCGGAAGGTGAGTTTTAGTAGCACTATAATGCTATCGCTCGAATTACTACTATGATTGCTAGTTTGTAGTGAACTAAGTTTGCCAGCTTGCATGACTTGAACCTTTAACTAGTTTAAATTATTTCTGCATTGTTTCATGCATGTTAAAATTTTCAGCTTTCACCGTTTTAATATTTGACACTAACACTATTAGTTCACCTTGCACTCAGAACCTTCTGTATTTAAATAAACAACTTAAATAAAAAAAGAACTTATAGCCATTAAACTGTTGCATGAATTAACAATATGTAGATCAAGGATGTTACAGACATGTCAAAAGGCATTGCTTGCATCATAATAAGGTTTAACAAATGTAACACAGATTCATGCTTCACTTGAAGAGTGGGGTCCAGCACTGGAGCCATGGTCCATTGTAGGGCCAATGGCTACCTCACTTTTGCATATGTCCTTAGACATTCAGCTCTACTTACAACTAAGACCCATATTATTTTTTATTTTTATTAACACATCGGCAGATTCCCACCAAGGCAGGGTGGCCCGAAAAAGAAAAACTTTCATCATCATTCACTCCATCACTGTCTTGCCAGAGGGGTGCTTTACACTACAGTTATAAAACTGCAACATTAACACCCCTCCTTCAGAGTGCAGACACTGTACTTCCCATCTTCAGGACCCAAGTCCGGCTTGCCAGTATCCCTGAATCCCTTCATAAATGTTGCTTTGCTCACACTCCAACAGCACGTCAAGTATTAAAAACCATTTGTCCCATATCAGGTGATTTTTTTTCCCAAGGAATAAGCTAACCATGGAATGGGTGGGGTTTGAACACATGGTGAGTGAGTCATAGAACTTAAGGCCAGTGTGTAACAATAGCAACATTCCTGATTGTGCATTTCTGTATTACCAAATGATGCAAGTTATTGTTTTTTGTACAGTTTGTATTACATTAGTTTAATCTTTATTTTATTTTTTTAATAATACAGGATGTCCACAAAGTTCTTTTCTGATTTCAAAAAATTATTATAACAATAAGGTAAATTATGGAAATGCAGTTCTCTGCATACAATCGCATAATTATTATAACACTGTCCAGGCAGATGGATTGGGCATTGTGACCCCATCAGAAGGCTCTCCACACTTTCCCAGTACAAAGCCTTTAGACTTTTTGTGGGGGTTTGTAAAAGATTGTTTTCCAGATACTGTATCAGTAGGTGACATTAAAACAGTGCTAGAATAAGTAATGGCATTGGAAATGGCTTGCAAGGTATGTTGGAATGAACTAGAGTATCGATTAGATGTATTGCAGGCCATTAGAGATGTAAATGTTGAGATTGCACAAATTAGACACTTGTGAAGCTGTATAAAATCTTCTATTGAACTGCAAATAACTGCATTTTCATAGTTATCATTTTGTTATAAAAAACTTGAAAAGGACTTCAGACATCCTCTGTATACCAAATGTTCTTGGAAACTGTAGTATGTATGGTGAATTTGAACTGCTGCAACCATTGAAGTCATGTTTACTATACAGTATTGAGTCTTCATAAAACTGTGGTAGTATTTGAAAGTGCTAAATATCACATTGCTGTAAGACTGTCTAAACTGTACTGTAAAATTATGAAAGTAAGCTACATTACGAGCATTGACGCTGTATCATATTAAAGAAACAGCATATTAGGGTGCAGCAGCTCATGTTAATATACCATGTTTCATTTATGCTTTGTTTTTGCAGAGAAAAATTTATTTTTAGAAAATTTTCTAGCATATTTACACAAAGCTCAGTTTCCATGAAAAAAATGGTAGTACGTAATGTACTTTGAAACTAATGTTATGATCATCAGTTTTTTTGAGCTTGACTACCAGGTAATTCATTTGATTCATTTGTGTGTGATTAAATTCTGTACTTGCAATTACCTATTTAAGTTTGGGGAGGGGAAAGAGTTGACAAGTCTGTATTGTAGTTGAGGAGGGGCTGGTGAGTTAACCACTGTGAACAAACCCATTTTCTGTGGGTGAACGATGCCGAAGTGGTTTGTAGTTGGATATGCTGAAGTTTCATATAGATTGGTGAATGATTTTTGGGAAAATATAGGATCTACAGAAGCGGAAGATGAGTGAGGAACATGGGGGAAGGGAGGAGGGGGGAAGGTGGAAGATGTTGGTGCAGTAATGAAGGGTGATAAACCTTGGGTTCTGTAGTATTTTGTAATTTCATGATACAAATTTATATTTTAGTATCCTGAGGGTATATCAAAATGAAAGGGATGGAGCATGGTAGTGTTTGAGGGTTAGCATATAGTACTGTTGGAGAGTAGTAGTTTAAGAATTAATGGATGAAGGCCAAGTAATTACCTACTGGTATCTACAGAAGCAGAATTAATCTTGTTGGGTAAAAGAACACGTCTTAATCTTGTGGTGCCTTGTCTTGGGTATTTAATCTTATAAACTTTATTTTAAATTTCTCATGGTTGTAGCACTCCAGCTTCTTGTAACTCTACTTCTGTTTATGAAGACGATCTTACTAGTACTTTCAGCACCTCTGATTTCTTATATGTCTGTTGTAGGATTCTGCTGGTGACATTACCTCTTAAGTTTTGTAGTTTCCAGATCAGCCTTGTTGTTAACAAATACTTTGTTAAAATTTAAATAAATTCAATGTGCCAATCTATTTCTCTCCAATAATTCCTGTGACTTGTACTGTTTAAATAAACAATGTACAAGAATTTCTGATCAAAAGCCAGACTGACTGTCAGCATTTTTCTGCTCTCGGTGATTTATCCGCTTTTTCTCTATTGGCATTGTTGTGTACAGTATTTTTACAGTTACGCTTTGTAAATGAAGCAAGTTTATAGTTCAAAGGGTTTTGCTCGTCTCCTTTTGTAATACATTGGACCCTCGCTATTTGAACACTCCAAAACTCACCCTCATTCCAGAATGCTGTTCAAGTTACCAAACAAATTTATTCCCATAAGGAATGATGAAATTAGATTAGTCCATTTCAGACCCCCAAAAATACACTTATAAAAGCACTTACAATAATAAACTTGCATAAAAGGGTGAGTTTTCGAGTGTTCGAATAGCGAGGGTCCACTGTATTGGCACAGTATATGCCAATATTAACCCTTTGGGGGTCGGTGCCGTACTAGTACGTTTTACGAGCAGGGGTTGGTGCCGTACTAGTACTACACATAAATTCTAGCGGCCTCAAATTAAGTGGGAAACGGCTGGTAGCCCTGTATATGAAAGAATGGGTCTGTGTGCACAGTATAAAAAGAATCCTGCACCACACACTGCGTAATAAGAGAAAAAAACTCAGACCGTTTTTTTTGTTTAAAACAGCGACTTTGCAGTCTATTTTCGTATGGTATTTATTGATGTATTCTCGTTTTCTTGGCCTCATTTGATAGAATGGAAGATATATTACAGAAATAGAGATGATTTTGATTGGTTTGACAATGACAAGTACCTTGAAATTGAGCTCAAAGTAGCGAAAATGTTCGATTTTTGACGATGTTCAAGAGTAAACAAATCACACCATGCGTCCAATACACATCAACTGGCGAGTCTAATATTCATGCACAAGTGCTCTGATACTAGTTATACCATTTTTACAATGATACAGTTGTATACATAACAGTAAATCTTCTTTTTGTGAGAATAAAAATTAAAAATGAAAAGCAAAAGTAATGTAAGAGGGGCCTGGATATGTAACTAATGAACAGAGAAGATGTTATTTTAGTGCCAGGAATGTCTGCCTTGTTTATTCTGGACCCTATTTTGAAATTGGCATCGTTTGAAATTTGTGTGAAATTGGCCAAATTGCCATTTTCTGACCACTATTTTGGGTAGTTGAAATTGATAAATAGGTGGTTTCTTGTACTCAATCGATAGAAGAAATGGAGTTTTAGCGAAATAGCTATAATTTTAGTAGACTGAAACATTGGAATTTGCCGAAAATAGGGCTCAAAGTGGGCGAAATCGCCGATGCATAAATGTCATCGATACCGCTAACTTCGCGAAAGCATAATTCCGTTAGTTTTCAATCAAATTTCATAATTTTGGTGGCGTTATGATCGGAAAACGATTCTCTATCATTTCATAAGAAAAAATTATATTTTTTTCCAAAAAAAATTTGACCCCAGGAACAGGTTTCCAAGAAGGCCTGTCGACCCCCAAAGGGTTAAGAAAGACCACCTTTTAGGGAGATTCCAGATTTCCCCAGTTGTACACATTATATATAGACTCGTGCTCTTTCATATAGCCTGTTGTACTATTTTTCTTTTAATACTATAGTAGCTTTACCTCATCTTCAGATATTTCACTGGTCTATATTTTAATCACCTGATTGGGGTTTAAACTTGCTCTCAGTGTCGAAGAATTTTCCAAGAAAAAAAAATTCTTATGAAATGATAGACCTAGGTAGTAGGTTGGTAGACAGCTACTGCCCAGGGAGGTACTACCATCCTGCCAAGTGAGTGTAAAACGAAAGCCTGTAATTGTTTTACACGATGGTTGGATTGCTGGTGTCTTTTCTGTCATATACATGCAAGATTTCAGGTACATCATGCTACTTCTACTTACACTTAGGTCACACTACACATGCATATACAAGTATATATATATACACACCCCTCTGGGTTTTCTTCTATTTTCTTACTAGTTCTTGTTTATTTCCTCTTATCTCCATGGGGAAGTGGAAGTGGGTCGTGAAAGGTGACTAAAATGCCGGGAACAAGGGGCTAGTAACCCCTTCTCCTGTATACATTACTAATGTTAAAAAGAGAGATGTTATTGATGCCAAAAGTACGAAATTTGATGGAAAACTTATGGAAATGTGTTCTCGCGAAGTTAGCGGTCTCGGCAATATTTACACATCGGCGATTTCACCCACTTTGAGCATTATTTTTGGCCAATTCCATTGTTCCAGTTGACCAAACTCGTAGCTGTTTCGCTAGAACTCCGTTTGTTCTATTGATTGAGTACAAGAAAACGCCCATTTACAGATTTTGACTACCCAATAAAGTGATCAGAAATTGGTAATTTTGCCAATTTCATACACAATTCAAATAAGGCCAATTTCAAAATAGGGTCCAGAATTAACAATACAAACATTCCTAGCACTATAATAACATTTTCTCTGTTCATTAGTCACGTCTCCAGGCCCCTCTTATATTACACTTGCTTTCCATTTTGAATTTTTATTCACACAAAAAATAGAAGATTTACTGTTATGCAGACTACTGCATTATTGTAAAAATGGTATAAATAATATCAGCGCATTTGTGAAAGCATATTCGATCCACCAGTTGACGTGTATTGGACGTGTGACGTGATTTGTTTACTCTTGAACATCTGCAAAAATTGAAAATGTCCGCTACTTTAAGCTCAATTTCAAGGTACAGTGGACCCCCGGTGTTCGTGATGCTCCAAACTCGAACAATTATGTAAGTGTATTTTTGTAAGTGTATTTTTGGGGGTCTAAAAGGACTAGTCTAATTTACATTATTCCTTATGGGAATAAATTCGTTTGGTAATGGCACTTGAACAGCATTCTGGAACGAAAAAAATCACGAACACCGGGGGTCCACTGTACTTTTAGTCCGTAAACCATTCAAAATCATCTCTATTTCTGTAACATATCTTCCATTCTGTCAAATGAGACCAAGAAAACAAGAATACAGTGGTCCCCGAGTAACGAAAAAACTTCATCCCAGAAGCCTGCTCAAGTGCCATTACCGAATGAATTTACTCCCTTGAGGAATAATGTAATGTAGGTTAGTCTATTTCAGGCCCCCAAAAATATACTTCCACAAGCACTTGCAATATTATACTTACATAATTGTACGATTTCTGGGGTGTTCGTTACTCGGGGGACCACTGTACAACCATGAAGACATTACGGAAATACACCGCAAACTTAGTGTTTTAAACCAAAAACACGGTCAGTTTTTTTTTCCTCATGCACTGTGTGCTGCAGGATTTTTTATACACTACAAAGACATCTTCATATTTGGACCTGACCACTCTTAAGACCCATTCTGTCATATTTAGACCTACAGCTCTCTCGAATTTGAACCTAATTTGGCTTAATATTACGGCACCGACACTGGCTTGCAAGCCGTAATATTATGGCACCTGCAGTGAAAAGGTTAAATATTTGTATGGTATATTGCTCTTACTACAACCTTATTTAAATTCCTTTCTTCATTCCTTATTTATTTTATATGTTTATTTCTGGCTTGTTTGAATATCTGACAAGTCCCTGGGTAGGCAAATTTCTTATAATTGTAAAACTTTTATTTTTTTTTCATGGCTCTCCAGCACCTTTCTTTAAGCCTCTTTCTGTTAGATCTTTTTCCCTTTTTTGGAATAAACATACTTTTGTATCTATATCTGTATCTTGCAGTTTTCTATTACATTATTTTTCTGAATCTTTTTGATCATATTTTAATTTCTTTGGTAATTTTAGTTCTTGTCGGAGAATTAATTATTTCTCCCCTAAATTACATTCAGTAACATGTTAATTTCAATAGAACATGACCACTCTTTGCAGTTTAGTTTGATTCAATAGATTGTTGATATATTCTTACAATTTCTTTGTTTTTAACTTCTTGAAACACCTCCTCTTTATATAGGTTAGTTGAGTGAAAGTTAAGTCAGTTATGAGCTGTGGCTGACTTTCACATACTCTTCCATATGCCCATATATTACTATAGCTTTTTTAACATGGAAATTTTCAAGGAGTTTTGTAGTCTTGCTGATTTGATGTATTTCCTCATTATCTCTTGTTTTGGTACAGCTAAAAGCAACAACTTTTTTTTTCAACCAATGTTTTCTTTTGTTAAATGTGAGATGGATAGAGCTGCTGAGATTTGTTCCTTAATGAAAGAAGGTTCGTTACAGAAGGAATACGTTTAAATCAGGCCCGACACTATTACATTTGTATTGTAGTAGTTCTTTACACCTCAGTGGGGGGTGGCCCCCCCAAAAAAAGGAAACTCATTTACCTTTATTCAGTCGCTGCATGAATTTGAGAGTACTCATCTAATTTATAAGTACAGTAGTAATTCGGTATTCGAACAGCTCCTAACTTGAACAACTTGATATTCGAACGCTTTGTTCGGTAAAAAAATTGCTCGGTAGTTGTTTGCTCGGCACTTGACCAAACAAACCTAACCTCCTGCCAAGAAATATGTCAGTGAGTTTAGTCACTATATAGAGGCTGAGGGTTTTATTCCCCAACAAGTGTTCACTTGTGATGAGACAGGTTTATTTTGGAAAAAAATACCAAACAGAACCTACATCACTCAAGAGGAAAGTCATTGCCAGGACACAAGCCAGTGGGAAAAATTTGTTCAGTACTCGAACAGCCTTCTGGAATGAATTAAGTTTGAGTACCAAGGTACTACTGTACTCATTCTTGCTGTCTATAATTTTTTGGGGGGAGGGGGCTCTTGGTATGGAGTAAGAATATTTAATTTTGTTGAGCTAGTGTTGTGTAGTTGGACCACCACCTGCTTTACAAATACATGATTATCTACATTCATTGCAGAGTTTGTACTAGGGTGATTTGTTGTTCCTTTAGAAATTTTTGATTCAAGTTCAGTATTTTACTTGTAAAAACTTGTAAGAAAATCTTTAATGAATACTATACTACAGTATTCTTACTCCTTAAGGTCTGTATGTATAATATCAAGATAACATTTTCCAAGCTCAAAAAATCTTTTGTGACTTATAACTAATGGCTGCACTGGTGAATGTTGCATGTGATCGCTTTGTTGCCTCCCTGTGGTAGATTCCTGCCCCATTGGTTCCCAAGTTAAAGAACCGAGGGGACACGACCCAATTTCCTCAGTACGAGGAGAGCAGGACTACATTTCGTACTTCACCAGAGAACCTATTCGTCGGACAGTTTTCTGAATTCTAGACGGTTGGTAATGCTTTGACAGCTCAATTAATGTTGTTTTTTCTGCTTGTGTAATATATATACATTGTTTACATATTGTATTTTACATTTTAGTCTAATGTACATTTCTCGTACTAAAGCAGTGATTGCATCGAATTTTCTTTGCAGTGCTTTTCGTAATTATGATTCATGCTTATTTATATGTACTGTACATTAAACGATCATAATTTACACTGATTACTTTCTTGAAAACTGTTCTACTAATGATTTCTGCGACCTATAGACTGAAAAACGGAAAAATTAGGGCTGTGTTCTTCAGATCTCCAAGTTATAACAAATTGTTTTAATGTCATAAAAGTAAAAAAAATTTCTTGCCTAATACTGTATTGTTGATCTGTGAAATGCCTGAACTGTAGTGAAGTTCAGACAGTTAATTTTAAACTGTGGCAACTGTCCAACATCCTAGGTTGCACAATTTTTTGTACCTTCAGATCTGCCACCTGCCATTATTTTTGACCTCAGCACAACTCTCTGGGTCTTCAGTCTATTCATACTTTTGAAAAAAATCTGAGATCAGGAGGCTCCACAGTGTATCATGGTTAACTACATAGGTGATGACTGAGGTACTAGTACGCCTAGCTAGAAAAGTAAACTATGAAATCAGGAACTGTCGTTCCACCACCAGCTTTCCTACCAGCAAGCAGGGTGTGGAAGTGGCACAAAGATAACTTATTCATTCCACATTAATTACAATTTCATTATACTAACAGTGGAATTCAGCCACAAAGCACTTAAGTGATGTGTGCTGAGCTAAAATCATATGGATAGTAAGCATCCAGATACTGACCCACATGGGAGGCTGGTTTGTTTACATATCACCCTCACATCCTCCCCTGCATTGCTAAGACACTGGAGTTGCCTAATGCATATTGGGGAGGTTTCAGGCCTGCCTTCCGCAGCACTTCTTAACAGAAATGTGTGCTGCCAATTGAAATGAGTTCTGCTCCTGCACACAGTAATAAAATTGGGTTTGCTTTTACTGAAAATTGAAAGCCTAAATTAAAATTGTATAATATTGAAAACATAAGCTATGATCCCATGGCTTAAGGTTTTCTATTGTACGTATTTCAGAAATTGAGAAATTTAGAAAACTGATTTTTTCATGCATCATGTAAGAGAAATTTTAATATATTACATAATGCCTTTATCATCAAACTGATGCCATGATTGACTTGCTTTTATACCATCATTGAGGTTATATGTCCTTGACAAGGTTAGCTAAAGTGTTTTCCTGCAATTGTACATTTGCATATTACAAAATTTATTATATTACTGTTTTCATAACTAATTTTTATTTCTTCCATTGGCAGAAAGCTTACTGTAATTACATCTACGTATATTGAATTGTACCCTTTTTAGCTATGTATATTAACTTTTTTTTTTTTTTTGACTAGTATGTTATAGAACCTTTATCAGTAGAAGAGTGTAAATAATCAGAATGGCACACACATTCCAATCTTCTTGGTATATTTAGCAAACTGTGATACAGTGGAACTCCAGTTTTCGTACTTAATCCCTTCCAGAAGGTCGTTCTAAATCCGAAATGTACGAAAACCTAATTAATATTTCCCATAAGAAATAATGTAAATACAATTAATCCGTTCCAGACACCCAAAAATATTAACAAAAAAATACATTTTTTTTAAAAAATAACTATAGTTTTACATACAGAAAACAATGAGAAATAAATATAAATTTTAATGATAAATGAACATTACATACCTTTATTGAAGACTCTTGTTGGCGTATTGAAGGAGCAGGGGAGAGGGAGTTGAGGTTATTGTTTGGAAGGGGAATCCCCCTCCATAAGGACTTCAGGTATCAAAGCCCCCTCTGGGGTTACTTCCCTTCTTTGTCTTTTACTGGCACTGGACCCCTGTCACACTAAAAATCTGTCCAGAGAGCTCTGTTTTTGGCGTCTCTTTAAGATTTGCCTAAAATGGGACAAGGTATTGTCACTGAACATGTTGCAGATATGGCTTGTATCAGCTTGGTCAGGGTGATATTTTTCAACAAAAATTTGCAACTCATTCCATTTTGCACACATGTCCTTAATCACTGAAGAAGGCACTTTCTTCCCTCTCTTCTTCCTCCTCTGAAGCAATTTCCTCAGCTGTGGTCTGTTGCTGTTGCTGTTCCAGATGAAGGTCTTGCAGCTCTTTAGTGGTTAGATCTTCCCTGTGGTCCTCCACCAACTCTTCAACATCCTGGCCACTCACATCCAACCCCATGGACTTCCCCTAAGACGCAGTACATTCCACAACAGGCATAGGGTTGACAGGGTCAGCCTCAAACTCTTCAAAATCCTTCTCTTGGACACATTCTGGCCACAATTTTCTCCAAGCAGAGTTCAAAGTCCTGGAAGTCACAAGTCACTTCCTGCCAAGCCTTACCTATAAGGCTTATGCGATGGAGGATATTGAAGTGATCCCTCCAGAACTCTCTTAGGGTCAATTCAGTGTCCGAGATCACTTCAAAGCACCTTTGAAACATTGCTTTCGTGTAAAGTTTTTTGAAGTTAGAAATGACCTGCTGGTCAGTGGTGTTAGGAGGCAAGAACTTCACTGTTATAAAACTGAAGTCCCTAAACAATTGGTATTCCAAGTCTGGAGGATGAGCAGGAGCATTGTCCAGTACCAGGAGGCAATTTATTTTCCAGGAGGTATTTTTTCACACTTGGGCCAAACACTTTATGGACCCAGTCAATGAAAATTTGCCTCGTGACCCATGCCTTATTAGCTTTCCACATCACACACAATTTACTCTTGACAACATTGTTTTTCTTGAATACACTGGGATTTTTAGTGATACACCAGTAAAGGCTTCACTTTGAAATCCCCACTAGCATTACCACAGAAAAAAAAGAGTTAGCATATCCTTCATAGGCTTGTGTCCTGGCAGTGCCTTTTCCTCCTGCATGATGTAGGTCTCTTTCGCATTTTCTTCCAAAAAAGGCCTGTTTCCTCACAATTGAACACTTGTTGGGGGACAAATCCTTCAGCCTCTACGTACTCCTTGAATTCTTCGGCTGCAAATTTGTTTGAACTTGCAGCCTCACCATGCCTTACAACACTGCGTATGCCACTACACTTCTTGTATTTGTTGAACCAGCCTTTGCTGGCCTTAAATTCACTAACAGCAGCACTCGTTCCAGGCATTTTTTTACGTGATCCACGTGCAACTGCCTTTCCTTTTTGCAAATGATCGATTCCGCAACACTATCTCTCGCTAACTGTTTGTCTTTGATCCACACCAACAACTTCTCCACATCTTCGATTGTTTGTGATCTCTGTTTCGTTAGCATATTTACCCCATTCGCAACTTTACCTTCCTTGATTTCTACTTTCTTTGCCAAGATGGAACAGATTGTTGATTTCAACTTCCCATACATCCTGGCAAGCTTGGCTAAACTTATGCCACTTTCGTATTTTTCTACAATCTGTCTCTTGAATTCTAGGAACTTTCTTTGGGCCCATGGTGGCTTATTTCGCAGTTGCAACCAATAAACAAGCACAAAAATTGCGAAATGTTTTAGATGAATGCTCACTCAACTAGTGACAGAGCCAGACTGATGGCATTGGGCGGACACGTCTGATACATTCGATTTCCGGATTGAGGTACGAA
Source organism: Cherax destructor (assembly GCA_009830355.1). NCBI lineage: Eukaryota > Metazoa > Arthropoda > Malacostraca > Decapoda > Parastacidae > Cherax > Cherax destructor. Next base: position 8,102 of record WNWK01007680.1, on the reverse strand, counting down.
ATCCGGACCAAAATTTTGCCCAAAAAAGTGTTCTAAATCCGAATTGTACGATATGCGGACCACACGAAAACCGGAGTTCCACTGTACTATAACCTGCATTTCTCTATGCACCCAGTGTATTCTTCACTGTGTACTGATCCTAACAGGTACAAGAAGCCTGTATTTTGTGAAGTCTCGTATATTTTACCCACAAACTGTAACTGTCCCCAAACAAAGTTTGGAATATTCATTCACATGTTTAAATAAGGTTAAAAAGAGTGGTCAGGGAGTGCAAGGGGTGATTTAATGAGAGAAAGGAAGAAGTTTTATCATTAAATTTTGCCGAGGATAAGAAAAAGTTTTGGAGAGAGTTTAATGAGTCGAGAAACCCTAGGGAACAAATGGATTTAACTGTTTAAATAAAAGGGGGGAGCCATTAGATGGGGAGGATGGAGGTACTAGGAAGATTGAGGAAATATTTTGAGTTGTTGAATGCTGGGAAGTATAACGCCTTTCAGGAGTGAGGAAGTGCCAGAGGTTTGTGTGGAGAAGGTGCACAAGGCAGTGGATTGGTGCATTTGTTCAGTATATGCATGAAAATGAGGAAGGTACTCTAAGGATTGACAGAGCATGCATAGTTCCTCTGTTTAACCCTTTCAGGGTCCAAAGCCATTTTTGGAAGGGGTATGCCAGTGTCCAAGAATTAAAAAAAAAAAATTCTTATTTTTTCTTATGAAATGGTAGAGAATCTTTTTCTGAAGGTAATAAAACAAAAAGTACGAAATTTGATTGAAATTTGACGAAATTATGCTCGCGAATTTTGATGTGTCAGCGATATTTACAGATCGGCGATTTTGCCGACTTTGGCTCCCATTTTAGGCCAATTACGTTATTCCAGTCGACCGAATTCTTAGCTATTTCACTAGTATTACTTCTATTCTATCAATTGAACACAAGAAATCGCCCAGTCAACTGCTTCAACTCCAAAATAGTGATTGGAAATTGGTAATTTAACCAATATAACTCAGTTCAAAATATTCCAATTTCAAAATAGGGTGCAGAATAAACAATGCAGGCATTCCTGGCACTAAACTAACATTTCCTCTGTTCATTAGTTACATTTTCAGTCTTTACAAATGAATTCCATTTTTATTTTTATTAACATAATGAATGTTTATTCAAACAAAAAAATGAAGATTTACTGTTATGCAATATTATAATAATTGTACAAATAATATCACCACATTTGTGAACGTATATTAGACCCACAAGCTGGCGCGTATTAGACGTGTGAGGTGATTTGCTTACGCTTGAACATTGGCAAAATTTTAACATTTCCGCTACTTTGAGCTCAGTTTCAAGCCATTTCCAGTACTAAAACCAATCAAAATCATCTCTATATCTGTAATATATCTAATGTTCTATCAAATGAGATCAAGAAATCGCAAATATAACTATAAAAATTATACGAAAAACACTGCAAAATCGCTGTTTTAATCGATAATTACGTTTTTTTTTTTCCTCATTATGCACTGTGTGCTGCAGGATTTGTTTTATGTGGTGCACACTTACCACATATGTAGATGTATTCTCTCATATCTAGGCTCAAATTTACCGCTCAAAGCTTATCTGAGTGAGCTGAGCTCATGACGTAGAACTACGGTTTGGACCCAAGACTCAAGTTTATGTTTATATACGTATTTTATTTTTCTCTCTTCCTTAGATAGGTCTTGTCTATATTTGATAAAGGCATAATGCTGTCAAGGGTCTACCTGAGGGCATTCTCGGGATCAACGCCCGTGGTCCGGTCCATGACCAGGCCTCCTGGTGGATCAGGGCCTGATCAACGAGGGTAAACACACTTAATGCAGCAAAGTCTCTATTGGTGTAGCATTGCACTCAAGAGTATTTTATCAAGTCCTTCATCATGCACTGTACTTGATAAAGCCCACTTATGGGTAACATGTTGCACCATTGAAGACTTCTGAAAGAAGTGTACATTTACCAGGTCTTGTCTGGTTGGTATATTCTTGTAGCCTAACCATTGTGTTCCATGAGAAGTGTTTTCAGTAATTCCATGTTCAGTGGACCCCGGTTTTCGTTATTTTTTCATTCCAAAATGCTGTTCAAGTGCCATTACAAACGAATTTATTCCCATAAGGAATAATGTAGACTAGTCCTTTTAGACCCCAAAAATACACTTACAAAAGCATTTAAAAAATACACTTACATAAAAGGGCGAGTTTGGAGCAGGACGAACACCGGGGTCCACTGTATTTGATCTGAGTGGGTGTTAATTGAGCCTCTTTCATTATTTATGCATTTTCAAATTTGCCCATATCATTTTACAAGTTCTTTGTTGAAAATGTCTAAGCCTTTTGTGATCTTGCTGATTTATCTTCCTTTTTTGTCTACAGTATTTTCTTTCTCAACACATCCAAAAATAATAGGATTTTTGTTTGTTGACAATATTAGCTTATAGTTATAGTATATTTTTGTTATGTGTTAACCATGGAGGTTCTTTTTACCTCATATGGAGGGCCCTGTTTGTAATGCTCTTAGGTTCTTGACCCAGTGCAGTAACCAAAAATTGCCAGTGGGTGGAAAAAGAGTGGTTTTTCATTATTGAATGTGCCTAAAATGTGTTTACAATATCACATATTAAGTGCTCAATACAGCTAGGCATAAAATAACATAAAATAAAGTAAAATAAATACACAGTACATGCAATACTCAACTTAAAATATGGTGCTGGTCGCCCTTCCCTTGCACAACCATTGTGTGAAAATGGCAGAAAAGCTGTAAAAGCACCAAACACCAAAAAGAGGGTGCTGTATATGCAGGGCCTTCCTGTATTTTCAGTTTTTTACTTTGCTTGACTGCATTCACTTAGCTCTCATCCATTATTGATTTACATGAATATTCCATATTCTAACATATCTTGTATTTTTATTTGATACTACAGCATTTGTTCTGTTTCTCACTTTCATATTGTATATTAAATAATTTTCTTTCAAATTTTCAATTTTTTTAGGTCATAGATTTTTTCTATCTTGATTTAAGTCATTTTGATTATTTGTGTTTCAAATACATTTTGGTTTGGAAAACCTTGAAAATCATCTTCATTGTCGTGGGGGGAGGAGTAGCTCCATTACTATTATGCCCTTAACCAGCTAAGAGGTAGTGGTGGTTGTAGTAGTCGCAGTGGGGCCAGGACGAATGTAGGTGAACAGATATAATGCACCACAAACCACAAGTGTGATTGTGGGTGAAGCAAGAGACGAGAGAATACAGTAGTTAAAAAATATACAGTTACACACCTAAGCTTACAAATAGGACACTTAGGAACCAATTAACATTTTACAGATGCTGAGTTGCAATACAAACATTCATGAAACTATTATTCTTTGTACTGTTGTTTTCTATATAGGCATCTTGTTTGTAAGTTGGCAACCTATGTATTTAGTGCTGTACCTAATCTTTGATCTTGGTTTTGTACATCTGAAGACTTACGTGACTAGTACTTAAAAATGTCTGTGCCTTTCCATATAACACTGCCATTATTATAAAAATGTCATTTATGCCTTGTAGAAGTTGGTATTCTGATATTGAAATTTATATAGCATGTTTTTCAAAACATGTGTCATTCTTTTCCCCCACTTTCATGCATCTTCTTAAAATGATCATTGCAAAGCATAATAATAATGACAAAGTATTGGACATGCCTAGTGTAGCCCTAACCTCAAAGAAGCACAGTACAGTAGTAATTGCATGCACGCGTGGACACATGTAAGGGAGAGGGGCATTAAACTGGGAGTACAGTAGGGCCCCAACTTAAGTCGTTAATATTTTCCTGGAAATTTTTTTGTAAGTATTTGGAACTCTTAACATATTTCATAAACACTCAAGTCACAATCAAAGATGCATAACAAAGCTGTAATATCTTGCATCTAATTTCAATTAAAAAAAATTGTGGGTAGGAGAATTTCATCTCATTCTGAGTCATCACAAAACTATAGACAAATCATTTGTATCCAAAAAGTGCCACAACAAAGGGCAAAGATAAGAAAATTCAGAAATCAATTGTCTTTCCCTATCAGTGGAGGGGTGAAAATTTGTTGGGCACCTCTAAATGAAGTCTGATTGTCACAAACTTTATTTGAATAATTTTTGGTTATAAAGGAACACAATGAAGGGGAGAGGCAAGTTTCTTGGTAGCAAATAAGGGAATTATTTATTATTCTGTACAAATTGGCAAATCTCTAAGCTTTTGGATTTTACTCCTCAAATACAGAAGGCCATATTTGAAAATTTAGACACACTCAGCCATCCTCTTGGTATCAAATGTCTTCCAGTTGAGGTTCAAGAGACAAGTCCTGAGAATGATTTTCTGCAACTAATTGTTCCTGCAATTCTAAAAGTTCTTCATTGGAGAGACTAACACTATGAAAGTCCAACAATTCCTCCATATTTTCTGCCTCACTTTCAAGGTCAAGCTCATTTGCCATGCCAGTTATGTTCACCACTTTGTTCAGATGCTTCTACTCTTCAATCTCATAGAATTTGAGTACCAAGTTAGGGGTCAATTTCTTTTAACCATTCAAGTCTGACTACTTGACTTCACTCCAAGCCATCTCAGCATTTAATATGACTTCGCATATGTTATACTCACCCTCCAAAAATCCTGGAGGGTAGAACCTCCTCTGTAAACCAAAGTGTCAGGGAACATGGATGCACTGTGTAATAGAATTCCAATGCCCCTATCAAGCCCTGGTCCATGGGCTGCAGTATGGAGATTGTGTTTGTTGGAAGGAACACATCCTTAACATCAGGATCAAAATTATATACATATATAAACTGGATGCCCTGGAGCATTATCAAGCATAAGTTGAATCTTAAAGAGCAACCCTTTGCTGGAGCAGTAAAGTTAAGCAGTCTCCAAAAAATGATTGCAAACTTGCAACTTAAAACATTTCTTGGTTACCTGAGCAGTGGCAGTAGACATCCATACAACAGGGAGGGTTCTCCATAGCGTGAAAAATTCTAATTTCAAAAACGAAAATTAAAAAAAAAATCGAAAAATTAAAAAAAAATTATAGGGGGAGAGAACCCCATCGAGGGAAATTTGTGTCACAGTGAGATGCTATAAGTTATATGTAGCTAACTACACCAGTTCTGAGTTATCCACAGGACAAAAAAAATGGCTATGACATTCTGGCTAGGGGCCTGGCTGCCCATAAATATTTTGTGTGCCCATAAATATTTTGTGTGTCACATCAGGAGCACTTTATTTTGATGTGGTTTTATCCAGTTCATTGACAGAAAGCATTAAATCCTCTTGCACTTCATCTAGAGGGTTTGATGACAAAGATAGTCGAGGTGATGATAATGTTGCACTAACTTTATGTAAATCTGTGGCCCCTTTTGTGCAACTTAAGCTATAGTTAGATGGACATTCTTCACTTATTGTTAATAATATAACTCACTTAGGACATTATATTTTCAATTTTGCCACTTAATTCACTGCTATAATGTTTACAGCTAACTTTTTGTTCCTTCCACATTTAATACTTAACTGTTAGTTTTATTCCTGTACCTGATACATGTGGCATTTTTGTTCGCAATTTGTATATTGTCACATATTTTCACTATAGTTTGTATATATTTTAATAGAACTTTTGAAATGCAAACCTATAAAAAATATTAAACGGATGAAAATAATAATCTTGATTTCTAATACAGTACATTACAAATATTATCTAACAATCACTTCTACATAATAATATCAGTCATAGCTAACAGATCTCAAAGTTCATTTAATGAACAGGCACACCTACTACACTAAACTGGGATCTATTCCCAATATAATTGTGTTAAGTGCTGATGTCTGACACTGTTTGCAACCTTTTCTCACTACTGGAAACCAACTGACCACAGAAGCTCTTGAGATTTGCCCTAAAGTTTAAGCAAACCACATGTTCAAATAAGCTACAGGAATGCTAGAATTTTGTATTTTATCACACATGCACTGACTCTGGCAAGTGGGTAGGCACCTGTTTGAACATGTCTCTCAGGCATTGTTGAGTTTGCTACCTGAGTTCTGTATTTATTTGAAATACACGAGTTTCATATATTAATCACAATTTTGTCTCATTATGTTAACTGTATTCATTTAAAATGTTTATCATCCTTTGATGCACTAAAGTCTCTCTGATAGAAATAGGTTTTAAGAAGTAGGTACATGGTCATGTACCTGTGTACATCCCACCCCCCTTCCCTCCCCATTTCCATCACTGATTACAGTGGTACCTCGAGTTACGATGGTCCCCAAAATCGCCCTTTTATGTAAGTTTATTTTTTTAAATGCTTTTGTAAGTATATTTTTTGGGGTGTAAAAGGACTAGTCTATTTTACATTATTCCTTATGGGGATAAATTCGTTTGGTAATGGCACTTGAACAGCATTCTCGAACGAAAAAATATCGTAACTCGAGGTACCACTGTATATCTTTGTAAATCCAGTACTGTATAGAGTTGTAAATTTTTTTACCATAGAGGCAACAAAATCATGGCTGATTGGTAAAAAAATTTGTAATGAACAATTAAAAAACATATCCATTAGTACAAAAAAAAAGTGAGTATAAAAAAAAAATGGAAAATGAGAAATAGGTACTATACATGCCATGTACCTTCATACCTCCCTAATCCCATTTCCATAGTTATCATCAAGTAATAGCCCATTAGGTAGTTTTATAGTAAAATTTGTCAAAAAAAAAAATCCCCACTTTTTGCATTTTTTATACTCTCCCAAAAAAGGGGGGCTATTTCTTTTTAATGGGCAATTATGCCAATGCTAGGGTATTGAGCCTCTTCTAGGGGGGCTCCTTGCTGTGGTGAAGAGGCTCTTGGTCTGAGGAATTTGGGCCTTTGGTCTTCTTCCTCAGACCGAACCTAATTACCCCCAATCCCCCCTCCCTTTTCCCATTTTCCCCATCCTCCCTTTCCTCGTCTTCCTCCTCATCCCTCCCTTATTTCCTTCCCATTTTTACCCTGGGAGCTTCCCTCCACAGGCATTCTAGTTCCTAGATAGGGGGAAGGGTATCGTGGTCCATCCCATTCCGTTGAGGTCCTTGGCGGTATTGTAGTTTGCCGTGGAATCTGGATCGCCTGGGGATGTCCTGATCCCTCTCCGGTCTCCCGGGGGGTGGCCTTGGGTATCTTTCGGGCGACGGGTGTATCTCTGGAGGCCACCTTTCGGATTCCGGGGGTGGTGGCCGAAGGCGGTATGCTTTGTGGCGGATATCCAGCCGCCCTCTCTTTTGTCTGCCGAGGTGGCTCGGTGGATGTGAGGTGGCTATCCCGGATTGCTGGTTTACTGGCATGAAGGGTAGGGTATGGCACGGGTTCCATGCAGCATCTGCACTACTTGTGGTGTTGAGGTCCTCTTGGGCGCGAAGGGGGATTTATGCCTCTTTCATTCCTCCTAGGAGCTATTCCTCCACGTTCCCCCCTTTTTTTATTTTTATTTTTTTTCTTTTTTTTTTCTTAAAAATAAAAAGAAAGAAGTAACCTAACCATGGCTGACCCAATACCCCCGGGCCCCTTCCTGATACCGCACCTAGTTCTGACCCTACCTCGTTAACGGACAACTCTTCGGACAACTCTAATACCCCTGTACCTCTTGCTGGTGCCGGTTCGTCACCTGCTTCAGGTACCGGGTTCCGACTGGCCCTTATGACATATCTGACCTTCGCTCTTCTCTGACCTTGATTCCGGCTTCTCCCTCAACGGTGCGGCAATTTTCGGATCGCTCGCCCGTCACCCATCGGACCACCCCCGGTCCCACATCCAAACGACCAAGACCCTTACATGACGATTCGACACTTCCTTCTCGTTCATCTCAGAAACGACCAGCACATCGCGCACTCCCCTTAAACACTTTGTTTCACACTACTCAATGGACAAAGTTTTTTACTCTAAGACCGACTACTCCAACTACCTATCTTTCCGATCATAGTATTGGTAAAGCTCTCCTACACCATGTAGGTAAAGATATCTCATTTCACGCTCTCAAGAGCGGCACTCGCATCATCACGGTCCAGAATGCTGGCCAAGCTCACGATC